>VZTI01004934.1:1700805-1719031 GCA_013397865.1 Struthidea cinerea | reverse complement strand
GTTTTTACATATGATTCCCATGGGCTTCAAGGACTCCATGTCTGTGTGAGCTTGTTAAGAGTGAACAAGCAGCTGTAATCACCAAGCATTGCATACAAATATCTCAGCTCTACTATAACACACTATATATATCACTCCTGGTACAAAAGCATGCAGAGCTTTGGTGCTTTTAGTACCCAACTTAGCCTACAGTGAATTTTTCAGGAACACATGCAATCTTAAGTATTTCTAGTGTGTGTAAATGTGTCATACCTATTGGTAAGTTGTTCCAGGTTTTAACTCCCTTACTGGTTACAATTTTGCACCTTATTTACAAACTAATTTGGCTTACTTAACTTCAAGCTGCTGTTTCTTGTTTGCTAGAAGGAGACACTATCTATTATCACACTTCAGCTCCCAAATGAATACATTAAGACTGTGATCAAATGGTCTCTTAACCACAATTGTGCTAAATTAAGCAGACTGAGCTCTAAATCTTTCAGCAAACAGCCCATTTCCAATTTCTTCATCATTCTTACAACCCTAGCCTGAATCATCTCCAGTTTTCTGTCCTTCTTGAAGCACACCCATCTGGAACCAGCTTTCCAGATTTTTTCAGAACACCATCAAATACAGAGATAATGCAGCCTCAGTACTGCAGCTCTTGGATGTACGAGGCCTGTTGGCCAAAGCATAACAGGATGAGTCCAGCTTTTACTGATAACTGCAACTCCTTGCTTGTGGGAAAGAAGGTTAAAGGATAATGGCTTCCTGGAATAAAGATGAAAATACAGTGTGCCTTTATTATTTCAAGACCCAAAATTGTATTTGGATATGCTGAAAAATATCATGTGCCTTAGCTTAGCTCAGTTAATGAGCTTATCTTCTCTTTATCAGTAACTGTCTAATTGTAAAAATCTCTTATTTTTTCATTTTGGCTCTGACTCTCGAGTTCTTGTACTCAGAGTTTGGATTAGGACGCAGAGAGGCGCAGAGTTGTTGATTCCAACATCTATTTTATCTGTTTCTTAACTGTTTCTTACCTCTAACTTTTCACCAGTAATGGTCATAATGTTTTCCAGATATTTGATAGAAATATTAAAAAAACAGGTTCAAAATCCAACTTTGCAGGACCTTGAGACATTACGATTTCCATTAACTAACACTGCCCTTCCATGCCATACAGTTAGAGTCAGCTCAGTACTAATGTCTTACTTTTCAAACTGTGATAATTTATTTTGTGAACACCTATTAAATGTTCTCAAACAACTCTGAACTGTTGATCATGTATTTCTGATTATTTTTGAATAGCTCCTTATTTCTTGGTAATGTCTTCCTAGTTTATGGATCATTCTCCCTAATTGATTTGGTACAGTTTTTCTGAAGAAAAATTGCTCCTTAAGGTATCAGACTTGTAAATTCCTGCTCAAGAGACTTTTTTCAGCAAATATATTGGGTCTTTGTATATCCTCTTAATTTTAATTATGATATTGTTTTTTTTATCTTATATATGACAGCTTTTACTTTTTTTTTTACTATACAGGAAAAACAGCAGACAATAGCAACAGATGTGATTCTTCTAAACACAATTTTTTAATATCTATTACGATACAAAAATGTTTCAGTCCATATAGATTAGAACAAAACCTGACAAAAAAAACCCAACATTTTCATACATTAGTAGTGTCCCAGAATGTTCTGTATCTTTAAATGAAAATTTAACCTTATTTCCTGGAAGCAAAATGGTTAATCAGTTAAAAGTGCAAATTTCAAAACTAGCTGCTCTACTATCTGTAGGGCACAGCAGCATGGTTAATGATTATTTGCAGGTATCAGTGCTCTTCTATAAGACATTAATTTTACTTTTTAAATCTGTGGCAAAACATTAGTCCCTGTTAATTCAAATAAGGTCATCATTCAGCCTCCAGGATAACCAAAGCCCAATATTCAGAAGAGCATTTACACAACAAATAAATGCAGCTCAGTCACATCAAAGTAATACAGTCCTCAACTTTCAAACTTAACAGGAAATACACCACATAAAACTGGAGAAAACAATGGCTAAATCAGCAAAGTGTAGCAAATTGGCCAGTATAGAATCAATTATCCTCATCTAATCACCTTTACAAAAGGTGGATAGATGGAGTGGCTTTTTTAATCTGGATTAGCTAGAGAAAAGGCTGGCCTTTCAAAGAATGATG
Organism: Struthidea cinerea; assembly: GCA_013397865.1. Lineage (NCBI taxonomy): Eukaryota > Metazoa > Chordata > Aves > Passeriformes > Corcoracidae > Struthidea > Struthidea cinerea. The sequence goes on along the minus strand of VZTI01004934.1, from coordinate 1,716,851 downwards.
TATTTTGTCCCCTCACAACCAGACACTTGCATTTCTGTAAAGGCTTGATTCTCCCCTATTTCCTCAACATCCCCACTCTGTCTTCCAAAACCCCAGGATTTACACTTTTTCTTACCTAAGTAAAAAATTAAAATTTTGAAATGCATACACATTCTGCAGCTCATGGAGAGTACTTTTGAAAATATATCTTCAAAGAATGTGGTACGGGTTAAGAGATTGGCACTGACAAAGATGTTCCTTCTTTACAACTAGAAGTTGTTGCTTGCTGATCTCTAAAGTCCAGATATACTTCAGAGGGCACTAAGAGATTCTGTATGTGTATCACGTCTCAAATTAAATGAAAACTGATTTTTTTTTTTTCTGCCATCTTTAGTAACAAACCATAAAGGGAAGTCAGAGGCAACATCCAGGCACTTAGAGAGCATGGCTTCTCTTTGTATCATGGTCACTCTGCGCTGCCACAGACAAGTTCAGATGACACAACCCTGGGCTTCCAAAAGAGAGAGGTCCTGCCCTGCCCAGAACTCCTTTTTCGCATCCCATCCCTGACATCACAACACTGAGAGGGCTACGGGGAAAGCCAGTTGAAGGGGATAATCTGATTTATCCTGTACAGTTAGCACAGAGCAGCAAACACCACTTCAGAGATAGATTTAGAGATGAAAGGCACATCAAGATTTGCACACAAAAAGCTTCAGCACTGCTCTCTCCTTCTGGAAGGCAGCACAGACCCAGCTTATGGCATACCAATGTCACCTCTGCTATATCCAGTCATCAGAGAAGAAACTCTAGGGCTTTACACTATTAAATTAGCCTCAAAACAAAACCAGAAACCAATACTGACTATACTTTTTCACTTCAATTTCATTGTCATGACTGTTTTAGCTTGGTGTCATTCACAAGGACGACAACTGACAGTGCATCAGAGCAAAAGGCTAGTGGCACGATCACTCTGACAAGGAAATGTAAAAAAAACCTAATGCTTTCGCAAAACAAATGTTTTCAGGGTGCACTCTGAAGGTTTTCTGAACTGCAGCCCAATGTTTTTACAGTGAAGCAGTTGTGCGAATTGTTTTGAACCTCCCTGACCACACTCTCTATCCAAGAGTCTCTATAATCACTTTTCTGTTCAACTCTCAATTCATTATGTGGGATGTTTTCTCCTCTCCTACAGGCACCGATGACAGAAGAAAACAATGCAAGCCTGGCACTTCCAAGCACTTTGAAATCCAAGTGCTGACACTACCAGTAACATATCCTGCCCTTACTTAGTGGAAAGCAGTTTTAAACCAAAATGAGTTTGATGCTAAACTACATTTAACACTGCTGCTCTCCACACACAGCAACACCACTACTTCCAGTGTAAACAGCTGCTTCAGTAACACAGACGCTGCCTTTAAAGAAAATATCAAAGTCAAACTTTTCTTATAAATAGTTGTTATTTTGTCACAACGGTAAGCTGGCTATTTTCTTTAAAAACAAAATCCTGTTCTCAGAAAAAAAAAGATTTTCCATTTCTTACAGAAAAGGAATTTTTTTTATGTTCATTTTCCCCTTTATATTTTTGCATACTTATATTTTTGCATACTTTTGATTGTGTTCTTTAGAGACTATAAAAACTTCCTGCATAATCGAAAAACTAGCTTTCCACAATAATTTTTTAAAAGCTGGCAAAAGTACTGAAATTATATTTTTATTGTAACCCATTTTGTACTAAGCATGTATGAAGCAATTATAAAACTGGGTAAAAATGAACATTAATTAGTATGTGCTTTTACCAAAAACAAATCAGAGTACGGAAGGTTTAGAAAAAAAAATTACTTGGTAAAGTTTCAATAAATGTCTTGAAAAACATTTTCCTTTTCATTTTTAGACCAGCTTTAATGAATTTGTGCTTGGAAAATGTAAAACCTGAGGGAGGCTACTTTCCCCAACCCATTAGTTCTACTTTCCCTTTAATGTTTCAATAACAAATTGCATAGCAGCATTCTTGGTACTGAACACCACAAGCATAGGGATAGAAATAAGATCCCAGACTTCTATTCAGCACTTCCCATAGAGAAATATGTAACATAATCTGCCAGATAAATCACTGAGGATTACATTCACTTAGCACATGCAGATCCACAGAATGACACATCCCAACTACAACGAATTGTTTGTGCATGTGATACACCGACAGTCTTAGCAAATGCAGTTATTCCATCCCCAATTTCCAGATATCCCAGAGGATGAATCCCACTGGATTTGTGGGATTTCTGGAAAACCAAACAAGCACCATTTTTTTTTCTCCTATGGTCCTAAAAGAAGGAATAGAAGGGAAGGGGAACTGGTTGTGTCCTAGTAGCCTGGACACAAGAAAGCCCTGCAGCTTCCTAACAGTCATGTTCTAGTTTGCAAATTATAGCCATCGGTTGCCCAAGAGTGCCTTCTCCTAGAAGCAGGAAAAGCTAGGAAAAGTACACCCTCTTTAAAGCTCCAACCAAGAAAAAAAAATTCTTAACATTGAAGAAAAAATGAAAGAAGGAAACAAAACATCATCATTTGCCGTGGGTTTCAACAGAACTAAATTTCCAGAGAAGGAAAATGAGAGATGTACTCTATCACAGTGTCTACACTACACTTCCAAAAGTTGACTGAAACTCATTGAGCCATTTTTCAATAAAATCAAGACAATTACAAAATAAACAAATGACATGAAAAAACATTATTTCATCAGCTCAACAGCCCAAAGCATGAATGAGATTTCTCAACTACTAAGGAGACAGTCAGCCTTGCCCTCCTTCCGTTACGATTCTGTTAAGTATAACAAACATTATCACAGTATTGCAATTGTATAGCAAAGAATCCTAGCCTAACACTGGCAACAATCTACGAAGATCAAACTACTTGGAAAAAAAAAGAAGTCATTTTTATTATGTCACTTAGGAAGGCCATTGGACAAAAATCTTAAACCAAAACTTCTCAAACAATAAAATGAAAAAAACATAGGCAATTCCGTAATAGACAAGTATGCTGACTAACAGCAGGGAATGGAAAACAAGTCCATCACCTTTCTAGCTTGAGAGAAACAGCTAAACAGTTGCCAATTTGAACTGATCCACATTAGCAGAGAGCACAAATCTTAGTCTTCCTGTTACTACGTAACCAAAACAGAGGCTTCTAATCCACTCCTGTCTGCTTTTTCAGCTGATGCAACCTGTCGCTGCTAGGTGGCCCGTTCACCCACAGCGACGGGTTAGCGGCCGTCCCGAGACCCAGGCGCACCAGGTCCTGCCGTGGCAGGCAAAGCTCCTGCAGGCTGCAAGACAGGGTAGTTCCTGCCGTGCAGGGAGGAGCTCTCTAGCCGCAAGATGGTCTGCGTGCGACAGCGGAGGCAAGGAGGAAGGAGGGGCCTCGGTATGGTGTCCAAGAAAGTTTATTCTCCTCAGGGGTACCAGGGACCGAGAGCCCCAGAAAAGGGTTGCTCAGCCTTTTAAGGGAGGGTTGGACAAGGGGAGGTGACAGTCTCAGGGCCAATAGGGAAGGAGAAGGGGAGGAGTTACAGACAGGTCACATACAATCAAACAATAAGAGAAACCTAAGGCAGGGAGAAATTCAAAGGAACCAATGAGATACCGAGGGAAAGGAACTTTCCAGAAAGGGGAGGAGAAAAGGGTGGTGTACAACAAAGATTGACAACTAAAGCAGGGTGTACACAATACTTAAATGGGAAAGGGGATAACAAACCAATTGATAACATAATAAACTGAAACAAACCAAAAATGAGGGAGAAAGCGCACCGCAACAGCAACCGAGGTTTGTGCTTTCTGACCTACAAGTCTGGAATTCATTGACTGCAGATGGCACAGCCAGGGCTGCTGGGCCAGGCTCAGACCTACTGCCAGCTTTGGAAGCACAGAATGAGTTTCCCTGGAGCAAAAGAATCTGTGATAATTAATTTACATGTCAAGAATGATGATGAGCAGATCCTTTAGGGTACCCAGACTGCAAAGAGCACAAGGATGAAGACACTTTGAGTCTGGTTTCTATCAAGGAGAAGCAAAACACAGAAGGAGACAACACTAACAGGAAACAGTGACAACAACAGAGAACAGTCGTCCACTAATGCTGAACACAATGTGTGACCTTCGCATATCAAGAGTGGTAAGAGAGGCTGTCCCGCTACACAACCCCCCTCCAACACTGTCCCTACACCTTTACCTGCTTTCTCTGGAATAAAAGATGAAAACAAACAAAACCCACAACACCCTCTCCCCCAAAAAAACAACCAAACAAAAAAGTACCACACAAAACCCCAGAAATTTTTAGTCTAACCTCCTTTCCAATTGATTTCAAATCGCAGTGAAAGACCAGATATTAGAGGAAATAAACACAGATCTGAAAGTATGATGCTTTACAACTGTAAGTATCATTGCAATGGACAAAAATGTAGGAAAATTAAGAGAAGTATTAGAAATGTATTTGCTGCCAAGTAAGACATTTACCTCAAACCAAATGAGTAATGCTTCATCAAATAAATTATCAAACCGTGTAGCATTTTGTAGACAGCTGCCATACTTTTGTAGACAGCTGCCATACTTTTGTAGACAGCTGCCATACTGTTCATTCAGCTCTTTGAAAATGAATACTGTGCATTTGAATATTGATTTCTAATAAGGAGCAAAGCTCCAGAAAAGAAACTTAAGTTCATTTTACATGGCCCCTTTAAATCTGTTCTCTCCTAAATGATCAGTCCAACTGTGCTTCTACCTGGCTGCTTCTTTTACCAACTCCTTAGTACTAGCAATATACAGCTGGAAGAAAATCCTAATGAGAGCTCAAAGGAAGGGAAAGCAACATGTAAACAATCTGGAGCACAGAGAAAAGCTGGGCTACGTTTTTGAAAATGCAAAGGCAGAAGCAGGAGAGGATGCTAACAGTAGCATGGGTGAAGGAAGGGAGGGAAGACGGGCCCTAGTACAGATCCCTGCAGTCCTTGCTTGTCACTGGCTTGCATGTAGAATACTGCACTCTACCCACTAACCATGACCATGCAAGCACACAAACAGCATTTTGCCTATCCAGCTGTCCACTGGACCAGAGCTGTTCATTGGATACAGGAGTATTCTGAGAATATCAAAAGCTTTTTTGCAGTCAAGTTGTCCTTCATTGCTTATCCCTTGCCCACAGATCCAGACACTTACCACAGATTAAGCCTTAGCAAGGCCATGCTTACTTTTCCTCATGTCTTTAATATGTTCAGAAATCATGCGAAATTTTCAGTTTGGGTGAAAATTGAAATTAAACTTTCAGTTTTATTAAAAACAGCTTCAAAGCATTTACTGACAGTTCTTTCATGAAATACATAACATTTTCTTAGATTTGATCACAAAAAGGCAACCAAGTGCTCACTGAAGCAGAAGACATGCACCTGTGAGCAGTCGTGAGTGCTATCAGTGAGATGACCCACAGCTGGGAACACTCCAGCAATCTCAATACACATTTTCAGAACTGCATTCTACATCATTATTTAGAAAACATTATTGCTGTTTTCTTCTTGGGCAAATCTGCAGTTCCACCTGAATGATGGGGTGGACTGTACACCCTCAGCAGAAGTGCAGATGATGCCAAACTGGAAGGAGCTGTGCTGCCATTTGGAGAGACCTGGAGAGGCTGACAGGAACCTCATGTAGTTCAAAAAAGGGAAGCACCAAGTCGTGCCCTTGGGGAGGAACAACTCCAGGTGCCTGTGCACACTGGGGGCTGCACAGCTGGAAAGCAGCCTGGAAGGAAAGGGACACCACATTGATGGACACCACATGGACCATGAGCCAGAAATGTGCCCCTGCTGCAAAGAAGGCACATGGTGTCCTGGGCTGCGTTAGGAGGAGTGCTGGCAGCCAGACAAGGGAGGTGACGCTGCCCCTCTGCTCAGCACTGGTGAGGCCACACCTGGAATGCTGCATCTGGTTCTGTGCTCCTCTGTAAGACATAGACATACTGTAGAGTCCAAAGGCAGGCCACAGGGATGATCAAGGAACTGGGATGAAGGGACCTCATCTATATATCTACATCCCCAAAGGGAGGGTGCAAACAAGACTGAGCCAGGCTCTTTTCAGTGGTGCCCAGAGGCAGAATTTCTGCTGTTATGCTGATGTTACATGCTGAAATCCACATCAGGATGGATCTTTTCCCCAGTTGTATGTATGGCAGGAACAGTTCATAAAGAACTAATGTGACCACAGCAGGGATGCACATATGAAACTTCTTGCAGAGAAATGTTAACACAACCATAAAACTTACTGACTCGACATACCAGGATTTTAATATTCCAGTATATATCATTTTACATGATAAATGCCAAAAATAATTCTGAAGTACTAATGTGCAATCTTCCTGCACAGCACCAAAAACAATGCTATAGTATGAAGATGGTGGTGCAGAGATAAAGAAGAATAAAAATAAGCACAGGAATAATGCAAAGTAATATAGAAAATTTTAAAAACTGCAGTCAAAACCAAAAGAGGTTGCTACAGGGCTAGGTAGAACATCCTAAGAAGCAATGAAGAGACAACAGTAAAACAGTTATGGCCTTTATACTCTATACAACATTGTCAGGGTATGGCTGAGATGATCAACACAGAGATTTATAAGCTTCCTGCAAAGTCAAGAACCAAAGATTGCCAATGTGCAGAGTAGCATATAAAGAGTAGCAGAGAATTCCTCTCCAAAGAATTTGCAATTTAAATAGCTGAGACTGTGAAAAGAGAAATGAGGTATGACACACAGTAAGGTGCATCTCAATACAGTTTGGGTTGCTTGATATAATTTTTAATAGAAGAGGGTTAAAGTAGACTAAAAGGACTAATATTCTATCAAGAAGTGACTAAGTCTCCAATGCCTTTCAGTAAACTTACTTATGTAATACAACTGTGCTACAAACCCTCTTGTAATACTTTTGTAACAGCATCCTAAGTACCCTAAAACAGATAATTGCTGAGAAAACTATAGGTGATAATAATGGTCATGGATTGTGGGGAAAATTTATGTTTTGTGCAGATGGATACTCCCGCTTAACTTAAAAGTATGTAAGAACACAGCAATCAACTTCATTAGGACATAGGCAAAGAAAAAGTATTTCTGGAATTCCATAGCATGGCTTTTTGATATCCTTAAGACAAATTGCTACATACACACGAGAATGAATTGGTTTGGGAAGAAAACTGATTCAGAATTCAAAAGTAAATTTAGAAATAAAACCCATCTGGCTCATTCTTATAACTTCATACACACTACACTGACTTTATTGCATTCTTTTCTTCCACCTCTTCACAGCTCATTTACTTTCTGGCACTGGAAGCTCTCCTTAAAAGTGACAATTAATAATTTTAATATACATTTGGTGCAAGAGTATGTTTTCTTCTGAGGACTCCACATACAATCTGCTACACTATTGAAATAAGTAGCATGAATATTAAAAGAACTTCTTTTAACCAAATGCCTCCAGATCTCCGAGTCACTGTGTTTTAGCAATAACTATGAGCAGATTCCTTAAAAAGACATTTAAAGTGTAATGGCAACTAAACTTAAGTAAAATATTAATGAATCCATTGGACTGGTAACTCGTGATTCCTCAATACTTTGAAATATATTTGCCTACTTGACCACAATTAAATACATCTGTTCAAATAATCCTTCTTTGTGTATAGCCTCAAACATAAAATTTAACAGCAAAGGTCTCAGAAAACAAGAACTTTTGCAGCAGCTTCCAACTTTCACCAGTGTGACCAGTAGTTAATAAAACACCATGGACAAATCTATCCTCCCTTCGCCCTCTCTACCTTTTAATTCCCTGTTTATGGGAGCAAAATTAGGAAGTCTCAGAAAATACAGATGAACAATACTGCACCAAAGAGATCCTTTACACGAAAGAGATCCTTTTCATCCCAAAAATCTTCATGAACACATTATAAGACACCCTTCAAGTTTGTGTGGCATCACCACATTCAGCTGACATTCCATGGAGAGGAGTACTTTTCTGAGTTTTAATTAATTGTTAAACATATAAATCAGTGTCTTCATAAATTAACTTGCTTCTTCAGTTTTTCTATATTCATGTTCAAATCCAGCACTTATTTTAGGCCTTAAATGTTGTAAGTCTATCAATACAATTAAAATTTGAGATTAGTTAGCCCTTCTCTTGCCTTCCAGAAATTACGTGCATTTTGTTTACTAATATTCTCAGGTTTTGAAAATTTCATCTGTCCCTCAAATTCCTGGAATAATCAGGCTGTAATAGTACATCTCCTTTTCACTATAATACTTTTTTATAAAAGAATAAAATGCAAGCTTTTAAGTCTGAGTGTTTTTTGAGGTTCCTCCAAGATAACCTTTAAGGAAAGACTGCAGTCTTCCACAGCCAAAAAGGCTGGGAAAACACCCACATTCCACAAAATGAAAGTCGCAAAATCTTAGAGGGATCTACCGCAGGACTAAAAAGGTACCTGAAATACTAAGAGCATCTAGCTAGCTTTATTTATCCCCCTTCCTCACAGCCACCACCATTCTCTCTGTTCAGTACCCTTGCTCTTCCAGGTGCTCTGATTCTCAAGTAGAGTCACATCAAAAAGTCAGACAGCGAAGCTGAGTTATAAAACATGAGGATGAACAGTGCCTGAGCTATTCTTTTATTCTTGAAAAACAGATGGGATCCCGGACAATTCTTAAAGCGCTCCCATGGACAATCCAGTTATTTGTAAGATTCATAAATCTTCTATTAATCCAAGTATCGTACTATACTTTCTGTGAAGAACACCAGATAGACAACTTCCCCAGCTATTCTGGAGGATCTAAGAACGGGCCAGCTAATTCACTGCCATACTCACACCCCAACACACACACAAAAACACTGTCTGGAACAAATCTTGGCAGTATTCATCCAGAAGCAAAACACTATGCTGCCAGATATGATCCATATAACTGGTCTCCTCAGAATGATTTTATTGAAGCTAACTATAGGTTTGGAGAACTTGAAAAAAGCCAACGACTGTTCTTAAAAGAAAAGATAAAAATAGCATCAGGTCACCAATAAAATAAGTAAAACAGACTGGAATTTTATTGCTGAAGACAATAATATTTCATTTTCCCCCACTGAACTGCTCAGTAGCTTCTAACACAATTCAAATAACCATGTAGGACAAACAACAGTTAGAGTGTCCCAGCAAAAAAAACATGCTTTGAACCAAAGAGAATGATTAAAATAAAAGTGATGTTTCTTACAGTTGTAGATGAAGAGGAAGACTATGAGAATACAAGAACTTGAAGGCAGAACAGACAGAAGAAAAACATGAGTTCTGGAAAATGAAAAGTGCAGGAATGTTGATGAAGAACAGCAAGAAAAAAGAAAAGGCCATGGCAAGAGAGATGCCAAGTTCTGGAAAGAAAATATCTGGATTCTGGAAGGTATGGAGAAAGGAACTGAGAAAAGTGCTGGCAATACCACTAGTGGCATACCCCTTGTTTGTTTTTCAGTCTGGTTCATACTGGGAATTGTAGCATGACCAGGACAGCAGTGAGGCTTTGTTTCACTAAAGCTCCCAAAGAAGCAGGAGCTTCAGCATCTTTGCATCCAGCATCTGTTTCATTCCTGTTTCCTAAATTACTTCCAATTCTGATACCACAAATTCATAAATTTCATCACAGACAGCTGAATTCATTTCACTGCAGATGTTGAACCCACTTAGGCTTCACTGGACTTAGTATCTGAATTACTAACATGGACTACATGGGAAAGCACGAGGTAATATAAGGGAAAGATCTGAGCAAAATAAATAATTAAATAAAAATATTAAGTAGACCAGGATGATCAAGTAGATGTCTGAAAATGAGAGCTGTGCCATCTCTGGCCCTTTCAAAAAGAAGCATTAGTAGGTGAAGTGATAGATGTGACAACTATTTGAATAACAGATTGTTTACAGAATTTTGTGCCAAGTATCTTGTAAACCTATGCTTTAAAAATTAGTGTATCCCTTGTTTATGTTCTTCTTAATATATTTTTTCTGTATTACTTCTCATTTATTTTTCTAAAGCAACAACCAACTCGCCTTCTCTTTTCATTCTTTCAGTGTCATATTTTGTCCTATTCTCCCTTCTATCTTTTGCGCTCTCTTCATCCAAACCATCTCAGCAATCCTCATGTCATTTCCTCTACTATCTCCATTTGTTTTCTATCAGTTACTCTCTCTCCCTATCTGACCTACCTCAATTTACAGAAGAAGGAATAGTCATTTTCAAGGTATATATTAATCTTCAGTCTGTCAGCCAAGAAAATGAGGGTCTTGCAACCTGATCTCATTTTTCTGTCCATTTGTCAGAGTCCTGACAGACATTTTGCAGCCAAATGCAAGTCTTAAAAATATTAAGTTCCTAAAAGCTTGGTAAAAATCAGTCCCTATGAGGTAGATTAGTACCCCTACTAACTTTGTAACCTCACAAAAGACAAGCTGCACTTAACACTATCTTTCCCACACCTCTTTCAGCAGCAGCCAGTAAGCACCAATAAATTGTCCCTGTCGCTTTTTGTCTAGCCATCCATTTGAGAAAGGAGCTGAGCATCTTAATGTAGGTAAATGGAGGACATAGAATGGTGGAAGGTATGAACTATGGGACATAAATTCATAGAAAAACAGGCTTAACTCCTCATGCAGTAATTATTTTTCATTCTTTATCATAATGTTGTTATCCAAAGTAAAGAAATAAATTCATTTCTGTGCCTTCACAGCATTGCATGGGAAGGGAAAAGATGGTAAGGCCAAATCCAAAACCCATGGAACACATATCTGAGAGTTCTCTGGGGTTTTTTTCAGGCTTCCGTTTCATGGAACATTCCTATTATGCTGTTATGATTTTTAAATCATTAGCACAGAGTTATCACTCACTAATTTGTCCGTAATTTCTTAATTTAAATTTCCACAAAAATACCATGAAACAATAGCTGTTTTCTACTTAAGTAATAACTCTGTTGCCTTTACAACAATTAATTTGATCTTTTTGATGTCTATCACTAAAATGAGTAATTTGGATATAACTTCTTTTTCCCCAGAAGAGGGACTACAGCTGCAGTGCTTGAGATAAAGGTAAAACATTACTTCTCCATATCAGCTGAATAAGATCACATGATGACTCAAGTCTGTATAAATTTGCAGGTTTTATTATTCCCGTTTTCTGGACCAATTGTATGTAACAAAAAGTCTGAAGTTGTATCATGTTAACAAAGGTTAATATTCAGCAATCTTTCCTTTAATAGATAGACTTGAGTTTCAGAAACTATGATTCTATTTTCTGGCAAATGCCACTATTATAATCTTCCAGTATGTTCCATACGTCTTCCATATCCAAGTTAAAACTAATAAATAGGTTAGACTACACTAAAATAAGAACTTACTCCAATGCTTAAAAACATTACTAAGGTGAATCATATCGTGCCTTTTAGTGCTACTTGTACTCAACCAAAGTCATTCCACAATTACTCATTTCCATAAAGTTCCATGGTCTTTCAGCTACTGAGAGCTACAGTAAGCCAATGACATTTGATGGGTTAGGGCAGGACAAGGAAGCATTAGCATACACAGAAACTGTCACAAAATATATGCATTTGCCACTGGTCTCAGTGGAAGTCTCTTCAATGACAAACACCAGACCAAGCCTCATATTTGAGACAGATATTTCTTGACAAACAATAGAGCTATATTTAATTGCTACATTGAACCTTTTAACACGTTAGCCCAAGAATCACTAATTACAGAAGTTTTAAAATGTACACAAAAGAAAGTCTATCTACAGTCCAAGAAAAATATTTTCTTTTTAAATAGCCTCTCCTGGTGAGCTGAAAAAAAATGTGAAAGTAATTTGGGAAAAACAGCATGTTATAAATTTTTTTCATTGACCACTGATCGCCATAGCATTACGAGTCAGCAGCATGAAAAAATTATCAGCAATAAGAGTTTGTAAATATTCCTTATCTATTTGGTGTATACTCCTCAAAGAATTAACTATTTAGCTTCTGTTTAACATGATACACAGGCATTTGCATTTTTCACTTAGATCAGCAGCTTAAAAGATGTCGAACCTTTTACATGCTTATCAACTAAAAGACAGCAGTCATCTTTGTACATGACAAAATAAATAATCAAAGCCTGTAATTCATTCACTGCGGAGTTCTGAATATTGCTGAGTAATAGTCTTTGTTCCCTCCTTTCTGCTTATTTTGTACAATTCGTATCTCTGAGACAGTCTTTCCTCTAAACAGTTTGAAATGTCATAGTCTTGAACTATGTGTCACATGAATATTTTTCTCCCAAATCACTAAGGCAGTTTTTATGTTCGATGGCAGATGGGATAGAGACAGAAAAACCACGAAATTGCTGTAAGAACCATACAAGGCACAAATGACATCTTCCTGTCTTGAAGCTGTGATTTCCAAAAGCAATACTATTGAGTAACGCTCATTCCCAGTCTGGAATTAATGCTGCATCACTGTAATCACTGAAATGCCTGTAGAGATCTCCTCATTGACATCCTCTAGGGACCAGAGAGAGAAAACGTTAAACACAGATCCATGGAAATTACCAAGAAGCTCTGTACATCTCGGAGCATTACAATGAAAGAAGCGTAATCAAGCTTGTCAACGGAGAAAAACTATATTTGACCAGAATGTCAATTCATTTTTGGAAAGCAGTAATTAGCAGAGCTGTAGTTCTGTTAAGGATCTCTAAAAACCTTGTTTTGCTAGGGGAAGGGCCAGAGGGAAGACCAATTACCCACCACTGCAGGTGGCAAACAAAATGTGGTTGTTTACTAGTTTTCTCCGTTTTTTCACTCTGAGCAACATTTGCTTACAGAAAAGCACTTGCTGCACACCACCTCTCAAAGAAGCTCAGCAACTTACTGCCCCATAGCAAATTCTGTGTTCTCTGATATTCTTTAGAGCTCTGTCTGCAAAAAGCTTTTCAGAAGCAAGTTTATCACAGTTTCTAGATTTCTCAGGTAAAATTTTCTTGAGTGGAATGTTATCATTTTAAAGAAAGACTGGTGCTTAGTCTTTGTGGTCATTTGTTTTCCTCAAAGGGGAATTGGTTAAGCAAAAATTTAAAAGTTAGCATGTTTAATTCAGAAAATTGGAAAAAGGGACTAAAGCTCTGTATTGTAGTGCCTTGAAGAAAATGAGACAAAAGACCTATAGCTTTAAAAGTTACTGGAAGCCCCAAATAATTAATGTATTTACCTTAAGCAACACTGGAAAAATGAAAGATTAATACAAATTTTATAAAAGGCAAGACCATGGCATAAAGAAATTGAATAATCTGACAAATATTTTAAAGGACCTGTAAGGCACTTGACTAATGCAAATCACAATTTCTTCCTTTATGCTTTCACATTTCTAATGATGTTTACTTATAAAAGCATTGAGCCTCTAAATTACATAATTTTAGATTGCTCAGAGTTTCTTATTTATTTAAAGATCAGCATTTCTGTGTGACCAAGAAATTTTTTATTTCTTTAGAACACAGATGGTGAAAGCTCAAAACTTCATCACATCAGCAATTTCCTTTGAACTTTGCTGAATCATCGTCTGCTCAATCGTGTCGGTTCTGATATAATGGTGAAAATTAAATAAATACTAAATTAATGAAGAATACAGGAGAGTAGGGGAATGTGAATCTTCTACACTCCTTTATTTTGACCTTTTCCCAATACTGGGGGGAAAAAAAAGGTAGTTTATTCTAGTGTGGAATAGGTCAGAAAATTAACACTGATGACTTGAGCAAAACAAGTTACGATTTTACTAAATATTTCAGAACTACTGAAGTTACAGAGAAAAAAAATACACAGCTAAATTTATCTTTTCTATTAAGCAAATTCCAGTGTGTTACTAAGTCATTTCTGAAACAAGAAAGGGTCCATATATTAGCTTTTCAATCACCCAGGTAACTGCCCTAGAAAATCTCTACATTTTGCAACATTTGCACCTATGCAATCAGATATAACAGTCAAGATCTTTCAGGTTTAACTTCAAAATAGATACATCAATTCTGATGATACATAAATGTCTAGATTATCAAGATGATACTTTAAATCTAAATATGTGCATACCCAGTAACATATGCATTAACTACTTTAAATACATTTTGATTGTCCAGTAGAAAGGACAATTTACAAGTGACTGTGTAGACAGATTACTCTGAAAGATGTGTTTTCTTTCACTGGAAAATAAAACTATATTAACACAAACTGCTGACAGTGTGTTAAGATCTAAAAATCACGTTTTCCCCTAGTCAATCCATTATTTAAAACATCATTAAGCTCTTAGCCAAAAAAATGACAGTATCAAGAGAGTTCTCTAATGTCAGCAAAACACCACAGCTGGTAATCAGAAATTAATTGTTTCCATGGGCTTGTTGAAGTGCAACATTTGTTGCCATCATATTGCAAATAGTTCAATACTAACACATGAAAAACTAAATCCCACTGCCAAGCTTAGTAACCCAAATTTATTTTTTTTCTCCTCAACTCCATTTTCCCTGTAAGAAGAAGCACAAAGAAAACACACACCTTCCAAATTTTATTTAAGAATTGAAATTTTTAAGAGAAACCTTTTAAACTTTGAAAAAGTTTTAATAAATCAACTTGTGCCTTCAGTACTAAAATAACATACCAGTTTAATGGCAAATGAAAAATAGATGCCACATGCTCTTTAAACTCAAAATGGATTCCCCTTTTGCAGCAAGCCATTCAAGCCCTCCTTCCTTAAGAAATCTGTCACCTTCCAAGCAGAGCACTATTGCGAATTTCAAAGTCTAGGTAGCATGTCAGTAAATGCACCGCAAGTGCCAGATGTGATAATATAGTATAGATTAGTACTTATTGGTAATGTTTGACCACATGCCAAAAGAGTGATTTTACAGTGTTGTCATGTGCAGATCAAGGAACTTATTAAAACTGGTAATGTGGGGTTTTTTAGCTGGACGGAGAAACCAGAATGCACATTTACAGCACGAGCATTATACAGTAACCAAGTGGTATTAAGTTACCACTTAATCTTTTCTCATCTGGAAAGTTTGATTAGCATTCTCTGTAAACAATTGCATGTCTTAAGCTACAAGACACAAATCAAAGCACAATTCCAACTTACAGCACGCTTCACTGCTGATCCAAGTAATGTGACTACAGTTTAAACAGAATATTGCTCAGGCAAGTGAATAAATACCTCACATATGAATCAAATGGAAAAAACGAATGAATTGTGTAATCTTAAACATATCATGGCAAGCATTCATTATGCTGGCAGCTTCTTCAGTAGGCTGAATGAACAATTCCTCTCACACCACACTGTTTTAAAAAATACTAAAAACTATTCTTACGTTTAATGTAGTTATTTTAGATTGCTTCAGATTAAGACTTTCCAGTACTTTATTAATTTAATTTCTGACTGCTTTTCTTATATGTTATCCTTCATATTCTCTCATCAATGAGATGAAAAATCAGTTTGAACTAATTCCCCCTAAAGACTTTTTATAAGTTTATGAATAAAAATCTTTCCTATTTTAAATAAAGTAAATTGGCAAAACATCTGTATAACACCATCTCACAAGCTACAAGGTTGATTAATGGCAAAACCATTTGCAGAATAATCACACAAGTAGAAAAGTAGGAGAGGAAGAACAGTGTCAAGACAGTACAGGAAATTCACTTTGTACTAATATTCACAAAAAGCAGAGAATATCCAATTTCCCTGCAGATTTAGCACTGTAGTGAGATTCATTACGCAGTAAGTAAAATCACACCACTTCCAGAACTATACAGATGTGTAGTTCCTAGTTGTTGGGGTGTCCTGGCAAACCTACCAGCCCAGGGTTTGGGGGGACACACCTGCGCCTGGGAGAATCCCCTCGGGTTTATGTTATCTCTATACAAATGTGTATTGGTTTCTCCCTTCCCCCCGCGGTGCCAGGGGTGTTGGGCTGGCCCCGGGTTCTCTCCCTCCTCATTGGCTGTTGCTGTAAGCC
>VZTI01004934.1:1649445-1700677 GCA_013397865.1 Struthidea cinerea | reverse complement strand
GCCAGATAAGGGAAAATCACAGATAGCTTAGCCGGCTTTTAAAGTGTGGTCTAGGATCTGCTTATTTTGCTGTGCTGGCTCAGAATCTCATCCCCGAGCCGGCCAGCCGCGGCAGGCAGAGACAAAGAGACACCTAGTCAAGTCATGGACAGAAGGACATGAATCAAGCATATGACAACATTCTAGCACTGCCAATGAAATCTCCTGCTTTTTCTCAGATGTCACTGGTCCACCATGCATTTCCTACTACTAAGGCCCAATTTTTTCCATTCTTCTCAAAGTAATGATGACGCATGCCATAGCTCAAAGTACTTCCTTTCATTTGGCTCCTCATTTTAACTCGCTTGTACTTCAAGTACAAAGGCTAGAAATTATTATAACACATCTCTGTGTATCAAATGGGTACCTGAAAGAAGAGATCAACAAGAGCAGTAGCAAATGTTGCAACAGTCATTCCTCCTGCTCTTTGTGTCTGGGAGAGACAACCTGTGTAATCAGATACTTCCTTTTTCTTTTTTTTCCCCTTTGTGCCTAGAAGAATCAAGTTGAATAACAGCAAAGCTTTTCTCTTTTTCAGCACAGAATATGCTCAGATGCCAGTAATGAAGAGGTACAAAGATCTCCAGTGATATTAAAGGACTGATATTAAAGGTAAATTAGATGAGCGTCTTCCAAGAGATGAAGCCACATGGTGTCACAGCATCACTAATCACTTGTTGTATCCAGCACACAAACACCAAAAATCTAAATGTAATGTAGCAGGAAGAAAAATTTCAAGCAGAACAGACTAAGAGTAAAAGTTAACACATGACAAAATTTCAAGGGACAGATCTTATCAGAAAAAGAATACTCTACACAACAGGCAGCTTCTCAGTTCTGAAGGGTTAGTTCCATATAACAACTGAAAGGAAATCACAGGTAAGGGGGGTAAATTGGTAAAGTACACTGCTGAAATGTAGTATCATAGAAAAATATAATTAATTTTTTTTGGTTTATAATTTCCTTTTACATTAAAGTCCTCAGGAACTTTGAAACATACCAAGTTTAGGATTCTCAAAAATGCTCATCAAATGAAACTATTTCTGCAGTAGCAGCTTTACATATCAAAAGCATATTTTGCAAACAAAAAGCTAGGAAAGCAAAATTAGTCTAATTTGTTTCTGGAGAGAAAAAAAAAATGCAGACCTGTTTTTTCCATGTTAAACCGCTATATAATCATGCAATACTTAAATACATGCATCTCATTCTACGACATTTTTTGTGACATTACAAAACAGCAATTTTTTGGTTTTCTATATCCACATGCAAAAGTAGTATGTCCACCAAGCCCAGGCAAATTCTGTCATATTCTGTCATATTATTCAGTAAACTATCATAAATTTCAGGACAGTGCAAATTACATACATAGAAAAAGTAGGCCAACTGCAAGGTTTTCAGATTAGTTCAACCTCCATATGATAAAAATAGTAGCAGAGGTCTCATTAACATATACTCAGAATTTCAAACATTTCAATATGGTAAAGGTCTTAATGTGTCTCAGAGCTGTCAAAAATTGTGTACCAAGAAGATATAATATGTATAACAAGAAAATAACTGTTTTCTATCATAATGAGTCAATAAGGTAAACAGATATTCAGGATTTTATACACTGCATCAGCCCACCAGATTGCAGGGAGCAGAGTCAAACAGACTAAAAGAATTTCAAAGGCTTGGGGGATTTTAGGAGTACTCCATAGTAGCTTGACAGAAGATGTTATTCTAGAATAGATTGAGTTTATTTAGAAGAAACCCATTGATTGTGCAGAACACTGTTGTGTGGCAAACAAAAAATGAAAGCAATCCATAAGTACACACTCTTGAACACAAAACGAAGATGGGAGGGATGGGAAATGGTTTCCTGTTCCGTATCAGTAGTATCAGAGAAGGTAGCAGCATAATGAAAACTAAGTCTAATACCAGATATAGCTCTAAGATCTTTGGAAAAGATCTCAGTGAGTATGTATATCTTAACGAAAAACAAAGCCTTACTATAAAAAAAATTCCAACAATATTTACATTTGGAAATCTCTGCAGTCTGTTCTTTTATTACAAGCATTTCAGATTGCCATCATTGTGAACAGAAAAATACAAGAAGCTAAATACAATGCATTGTGCTATTAATAAATGCATATTGTTAGACAATAATTCAGTAAAAAGCAGATTAAATCTTGGCATGATAAATTTCAACATTATCTTTAGAAGTACAAAATTATTGTAGAAATACTTAAAACTACATTCTCATGGGGTTAAGGTTAATAAAGCACAAATAATAAGAATCTACAACATGTGAATCCTAAAAAGAGTTTAAAAGAGCAGCTGGCTCAACTGAGTGATAATGGCAGGCTAAATAGCTATGAACATTTAAAGAAAGGCAGTACTGTAGGGAAGCAATAATTATGTCTATGGAAGAATGATTCATATATGATTACTATCATGGAACTTCATCCCAACTTCCATTAGAATTCAATCAGCACCACTTGCAAGGAAAAAAATAAACACACATATTGGAGCCATAAAATAGCTTCTAACTATAGACTACGCACCACTACCCACTTACTTGCATAAGTGCCTTTAAATCTGAAGGCTGTAATATATAACGTGAGCAAAAGGGAAAAGGTCTGATGAAGAATAGATGGACAGCATCATCAGCACTATATGTTAACAGAAACTAAATGCAAATGCCTTTTCTCTGTGTATGGTTTTCTCTAATCAGATGCTTTCTCAAGTATCCCCTGTCAATACATAGGCAAAAAGACTTGAGAACTATTTTCATATTGGGAGGGAGAAAGGAGAAAACAGAACTATATATACACAAACACCTTGCCACTGAGGTACTTCCCTGAAAAAACAAGATGCATAGGAACAAAAAACAAGGCTTCCATTCAAAGCTTTCTTAAAACATACAAGAGGAAAGATATGAATAATTAGTTTCTAAAATGGTTACATATATATTCTCATGACTTTAAAATGTCAGCCTCCAAGTATGGCTCCAGCATTCTGCTTCTGGAAGCCAAGCAACAATCCACAGCACGCTCTAGCAACCTGAAACTACAAGACCAAAAGACACAAGTTTCTTATGGAAACAGTGACAAAGTTAACTGTCATCATGCAAGCAGTACAATTTTAATCACATTTTATAGGTACAAGATCCATTCAATAAGAAATCCAAGGAGCAACATGTAAAATGGCAAAAGATCAAGAACAGATAGCCAAGAAACATAAATCTGATCCCAGGATACCTGTGATACAATTGTACAGTTCATTGCCTGGTGAGCGTGGTTAATGCATAAAAAACCCACATCAGGCTTGCTGATCTTCATTTTCCTTTTATTCACAGTCCAAATAGATGAAGTAAACTTAAAGGAATGGAACAAGCTGGTAGACCCATAGTTCTGCTAGGACATGCTGCCTATTAAGTATAGGACATGAAAGATCTACTACTGAAAATTATTCACTGATCATATCTGACAAAAATGCCACTTGTGCATTAAGGACAATGCTCTAGTACATGCTGGAAAAAAGGCTCCCATCAAAGAGCCTTGATGGAAGACGGGCACAGAGTTTCCCCCACCTGTATTACCCCCTGGCTCCCTCTGCAGAACTCTGCTTCTCTTTTGCTCAGGTTTGCTCTTTCCAATGAGCAGCAGATGTGTCTGCAGCCTGACAAGCATTTATGCTGACCTCCATGACGGCGTCTGCAGAACCCTTCCTGAGAGCAGCAAAGCAGCACCGAGTGCCCAGAACTACAAACACCCCTTCACTTGACTGCAGCATAGTGCCCCGAGGAAGCAACTTCAGAATTACTGTTCTCAGCACTTCTTTGCACTAAGGTAGAAACTGTTCACAGACAGTTAAGATGACTAATTAGGTATCACTGTGTGTGGCAAATATTTGCCTTCTAAATAACACAAAACTATAAAAATGTTATTTGCAAATTTTCACTTGCAAAATTAAAATGGCAGAGTGATACTAATCAGTTCAACATTTAAGTAACATTCTTGGCTCAATTCAGGGTGAAAAAGCTACAGTAACTCGCACAATCCCTTAGGAGTACTAAATCCTGAGCTAGATTTCCTACTTCCAGTAACACATGCATATTTTTCAATATAAAAACCACTACAACTACGGAATTTTACCCTGAATGTGACCAGTGAAGCACTGGGAAGTGTGCCATTGGCTTTTTAATCAATACCACATCACCCAGCAGTTCTTTACACAGGGAAGTCCACACAGCCTAATCTATTCAGAATGTCCAAGCAAATCCATTAAGTATAGAGAAGGAAATAAAACTTTTATTTGAAAACTTCATTTCTGAAAGGGAGAAAAAGTGCTTTTAAACAGCTTTGCGGCGTATAAAGAAACCATTTGTACAGATATTTCATATATAATTCATGTTTCAGTTTTTTGAGCAGCATCCTTCATGGCAGCTTGTTCTTTCAATAGTAACGCAGGTAATCAATCAAGAAGTGGAAAAGTGTTACCTGTCTGGATTAGGAACTGACATCTTTGCTGTGGCTGAGCTGAAAGCAGATGTGTGCATGCACATGCAACAGCTGGGGAGTCAGCAGAGCATTCAAGGCAGAGGTTTCTCTATCAGCAGGGTATGTTGAGAAACACGTTAATTTCAGGCATTCGTGTTTACAGGTGAAGGTATAATAGGGAAAAATCACTCCTGATCCCAGTCCACTCATACATGAATAAAACACACAGATGGAGGATGCTGATGTTAGAATAAGCACAGGGAATGCATTCTCTCTCTCTCAAAAAAAAAAAGAATCAACTCTATGGACAGCTAGCTTATCTCTCTTTGAATTATAACTGCTGTACCACTTATACTCCAGTCCTAGCGAATAAAACAAGAGTTTTAGTCAGAAATCAGTGACGACTGCCAAAGTAAACAAGAGACCTAGCAAATTTCTCACTGACCACAATGACACTGAAAATGTATACATAGACAAGACGCTCAGTAATCTAAGCACAGCCTTTGCTGTTACACTTTCTAAGGAAGCAGCAAAGGCAGCACATACTCTTTAAACAAGCTTGTGTCACTTTTCCAACACATAACAACAAAACTTTTGAAGCTGATTTATACAGCTACATATTGGGAGTTGATGTTGGGTTTACTTTCAACCCTCTAGGGAAAAAGCATGTTTGCTTTTGCTTCACGTCTCATTCAGAAGCAATATACTGGAGCTCTGTATACAACCTGTACAATCGACTCAATTTTTCTTGTGAAAGACCTTAGAAAGACTACAGATCAGCATGCATTTTAATGTATAGAAATGTATATACAACACATACACTCATAGATTCTTTGCTTTAATCCTAGTAAAAATATGTCAGATATGTTTTTTAAACAGGCCAACTACTTACGTCCTTTATGTCAGCAGCAGGTGTCATCTCACAGCTACAAAATTAAGAGTTCAATTTGTCTCACCTAACTTTACTCTAGGAAAAGTAGGGCTTCCATAACTTTTATTTTTAAGAAGACGAACTTTTAAACCACGGTATTTCCAGAGGCCAATTTATCGCGTAAAAAAACCACACTGCTGAAGCATTGAGATGAATGACCCCTAGGAAATATATCCTTTCTCTAGAATGAGCTCTCTCTATGAGCTCCTGTAACTAGGTCAAACTTCATTTCTCCTTCTTAGACATATTAAGATTGACAAAAGAAAAATCTAGCCCGTTTGCACGTTGACTCATGTTTCCACAAATTGTACCAAAAAAAGTTTCAGTTACTGCTGGGATCCATTCGAAGTCCATGGCAGCCTGCTCCAGGCAGGTGCAACCTCATCCCCTCATGCAGATGACAAATGCTAACCTATTTCAAAACCGAGCATAATCTCAAAATCTTCAAAATGCAAAGAAAATATCAGTAAAATTAGACAACAATTTTTATTCATGCTCACTATATTTATTCTTTATATTTATGTTTCCCTCAGAGCTATATATTCATAAACACGCTCAAAGGAGCAATGCAAAGTCAAAATAGACGCTTAACTTGACTAGAAGAGGCCTCTGGTGGCAGTTGTGAAGAACAACTTCTCATAGTTCTAGGAAATATGCCTTTTGATGACATAATTTTCTGTATAGAAAAAGCTACAGAAAGCAGACTATGGAGTTAGATTTACAGTGAAAATTTTGGCATATTATTGCTCATCTCCAAAGCACTAACAATTTCAGCCCATCCCTCGTCATGCCTACACCACAGCTGTCAAATTAAAGTCACATATCTTTCCAGCTAAGTAAGACTAAAATGACAGCCTTCAGTGATCACAAAGGACACAACTTCCAGCAGTAAAACTGAGGGATGTGTTTCTACAGCAAAACCCAAAGTCCTGGTCTCCAACACCACAAAGACTCCCCTCAGCCAAGGACCATGCATCCCAGCACCAGCAGAAGAGCAAAAAGGTTATGGTGTATTACATGCACCATCATCTGCATCCAACAGGACAAAGAGACAACGGACACATTTCAAACACACATGTGAGACAAGGAAAAACAAAAAGCTGGCCTGATGTTTATGAGCGCTGACACAAGTAATAGTCTGAGGCAAAGGGCAGCCTCCAACAGCTGATAATTTGCTTATTGGTTGGACTGGAGTAAAAGCAATTCCATTATCATTTAAGAGCCCACAGAGAGAACGAAAGCAGACCAATGGACAGCTGAGGACTTTCTCTGGAATGGCCAACTTTTCAATTGCTCTTTTGGACCTTGACACTGGCATCTCAGGAAGAGAATAATAAGTCCCATCACCCAAACTGATGCTGTAAGCCACTGTCAACTGCAACAGTTGCCACAAGCAGTTCCTCTTGAGATAAGGCTAAAGCAAGCAGCTAGAACTGTAGTTTTCATCTTTCTGTTTACATTCGCAATTGCCTTAAAAGCTGGCCAGGATGCAAATTAAATTTAAAAAGTTTCAGGGTTACATAATACAACAAACTAACGCACAAATGCAAACCACTAATTATTTTCAGCTGAGCAAAACAGACAAGATCTACAGAAGAAGAGAATTTAACTTTTCTCCCATCAGACCAGCCAGCATACAGCCAAATTAACATAACAGCAATGCTAACCAAAAACATTCATTATTTGGTATTTATTATAATAAATAGCTGAACTGCCTAGCCAACAGGCACTATACTTTTCTTGAAATTACTCTCTCAATTCTTAATGGTAAACTTATTAACAGATTTAAAGCAACAGGTCCATCTGTTCCATCTTTTAGAGAGATCGAGAACCTCTCCTACAAGGAAACACTAAGAATTGGGATTGTTCAGCCTGGAAAAGAGAAGGTTTCAGGGTGACCTAATTGCAGCCTTCCTGTACCTGAAAGGAGCCTACAATAAAGATGGAAAGAGACTTTTTACAAGAACAGGTGGTGACTGGACATGGGTGAATAGTTTCTCCTACAAGGAAACACTAAGAATTGGGATTGTTCAGCCTGGAAAAGAGAAGGTTTCAGGGTGACCTAATTGCAGCCTTCCTGTACCTGAAAGGAGCCTACAATAAAGATGGAAAGAGACTTTTTACAAGAACATGTGGTGACTGGACATGGGTGAATAGTTTCAAACTGAGAGTAGGTTTAGATTAGATATTAGGGAAAAAAAAAGTCTTCACTGTAAGGGCAGTGAGGCACTGAAACAGTTGCCCAGAGAAGTTGTGGATGCCCCATCCCTGGAAGTGTTCAAGGCCATCTTGGATGGGACTCTGAGCAACCTGATCTAATGGAAGATGTCCTTGTCTATAGCAGGGGAGTTGAAACTACATGATCTTTAAAGTCCTTTTGGACCCAAACCATTCTATGATATTTTTATTTATGCCACAGTTACCTTAAAAGATGTTCAGGACAGAACATGATCTGAAAATCTTCATGGAGTATCCAAATTTAAAGAACATATTTGCAAAATATTGTACAACTAAAGCTCTGCACTTCCTATGCACAGCTACATTTTTTCCTGATGGCATTTCAGTGCAGGTCCAACCCAACAAAATAGACTTAACTGCTCTTTCAAAGAGATACTTTGTTTTCAAAGAATGACAGATCAAATCTTCAAAGAAGGGGAAAAAATTAACTAAAAAAAAAGAATCATTTTGATTGTCCGGAAGAGATTGTAAAGGATTTATTACGGCCAAAGTTTCACTTCATATTGATGACAGTAACTCAACACATTTCATTTTTTACAGTTAGAAAGTACATCCAAGTAACAAGAAATACACTTCAAACAAAAAATGAAAACACTTCAACCAAGAAGATCAAATTTATATGAGGCAACTCATAGCTACCCATATACAAAAGTACATAATTTGTAACACATCCACAACCAAACAGCAGAACACTGCCAACAGCAGATGCGCAACAGGGATCTTTCCTCCCATAATCTATTCCATCCTGTCCCACTGGCAGTCCCTCAGATAAATAAAACTGAGGAGAAATGCAAGCTTTGCCACAGCGTAGCAGACCAAAGGCACATCTTTCCCTTTATCATACTTAATGTTTTTATATGTTACCTGACCAGAAGCAAGGCCCTTATTGAGCAAACACAGAATGACAAAACACTTGTCTACACAATTAAGATATTCCAAGTATATAGAGAGAGTCAGGTATGTGCCTGTTCTGCCCTATTTAAACATCTGTACAATCTGAGTCAGCTGTAGATATGCACCATATTGCTCTAAATTAGAAACTGCAGGCAGAGGAAGTATTGGATGGAATCACACACCATTTTGCAAGCCCATGGCTGTTCTCATCCCTGTGGTTAACTCAGTGCACTGCAGTTACTAGGCCTGAGCTAAGAAAGCTGCAAACATCTTTCAGTCTTCTGAGCGATTTGTTCAGCACCACAAAATGAGTGAGTGTACCTAGCTTGAATTAGGACCTGAGGAGTTGTTAGCTATGGTCCTGCAGGACTGTAGATTTGCCAGCTTAAGGAAACTCTCAGCTCTAGCACAAACAGTAAGTGTTCTGTTAGCAACATCAAAGACTTCCACAAAGAAGAAAAGGACTTTCCAGTACCCATGAATTTCAAACTAACTAGTCTGAGTAAATGCTGCTTTTTCTACCCAAACCAAAAATTCATATACCTTAAATCAAAACATTTATTTCTAAACATAGAGATAAACAACACTTAGGCACATTACTGCAGACCTAAAACTAGATGAAGATCTTAATGTAAATCAGCAAGAAAAAAAGATAAAGATTTCACCGGATCTTTTCAGACCCAAAGACAACAAAGATGAGACAAAGAGTCAGAAATCATGGAAAAGCAATTTTCAGGCAGAAGTCTGATTAAATAGTGCCCTCTGCTTCAAAGTAAAGAACATGTATTCTGACAGTATTTTGAACCCTGAAACATAATTCTCTTTTAATGCTAAAGCGAATGTTTGGTCCATGCAGTGTGCATGTACTCTGAATTTATGATATGAAACAAAAATGGAACAATATATCCAAAACAAAGCAAAAAATGTAGGTCTTTAAAAAAACTGAGGCTGTTTTTAAATTAATATGCATCATTTCCTTACCTTGCAAACAGTCTCTGTATCCCAAGGTAAGATGGTCCTCAGATCAATAACTTCACAGGACACACCAAGCTTTTCTTGAGCCATTGTTGCCACCTCTTTGATCACATGTACCTGAAAAAGCAATGTATCATCACCAAATCATCTAAATTATGCAAATTGTTCTAAATTACATATATAGAATACAATCAGTGATTTAACATATCACCTGCATGTAGAGCACAGACCTTTCTATTCAGTAATAACCATTTAGTATTCAGTTCATTCTTCTTATTTACTACGTAATTATTCTTAGTATTTTAACTCCACTCCAAAAACTAAATTCACTGAAGAATCACTGAGAACAAAATTTGCTTTCTAGAGAAGTGTCTTTCAGTGAACAGTATCAGTCCTCACTATTTTATATTTGCAATCAGTTTGAATGAGTTTTACAAGTTTTTTGTCAGGACTGTAACTAGCTAATACCCAAATACATCACAGTCAAGTATTTTGATGTAGCAGTCCCACAAAATTCTACAAAGGAGCATTATGTAGATTCAGAAATACTACACTGCAGTACATCTGACCTTAGCCAAAAAGCCAAGAAACGGTTCTAGTAGTCCCAGTAACTACACTTGCTACAACTTACTGAAAATGAAACATAACCAAGTGATCATCTCCAAAGCATTATCGTATGAACAGGTAAGAAAGTAAGCATCACATTAAAATTTACCTGTAAATATCCAGTCCTGACCCCCACAGTCAAAGCATACAGCAGTAGCATGATATTATAACCATTTACTGGTCTTCCAACACACAGTTTAACACCAACATTACAAATGTTGCATTACCTGGTTACTACAATTAACATTTTATTAAAACAAAAAAGTACTCCCCTCTAGCAAGAGGCTATCACTGAATTGGAATACAGATTATTCCCTAACCACCAGTCAAGGAATCTATTTAGTAGTACATGTAACTGCATCACAGTAGATATAAAACAATCCACATCCATTACCATCCTTTCCATAAAGTATATTATGGTAAGAACAGAAAAGAAAGCAATACTATATACATTCAAAACTGTATCTTGACATTAGGTTATAAAACACTTCTCAGCAAAATGTATTTCAAGCATTGGCTTCCCTAAAACAAACATTTGCTAGCTCCAAACAAATGCTCCAACATGGAAAATAACAACAGTTACAACTCAGATTATCCTCCACAAATATCTCAGCAAGAAGCATCTGCTCATGAGATATGAGGGTAAAAAAAATTCTCCATATGATGTTGCCAATAAACTCTGGTGCTCTCTTTATTGTTAGGACATTTCACAATACAGGTTTGGACTGTGGCAGATGACCTCCAACAAGCAACTTCTAGGCATAGGTAAGTGCTGAAGCCAAGGACCATCCCAAATAATCAGCTTGGATGAAGTCATCTTCATCTTGAAGGCAACAGAATTTAGTAACATAGACGTGGTCAGGCAGTGTCAGTTGCCTGAAGGTCAGAGGGCATTAATAAATCCTAGACAGGCATAAATTCTACACTGAAATAAAATGATTAAGGATTTAAACACAAACTACATCATACCTACATGAACAGCTAAATGCAAAAGAACTATTTCACAAGGGATATCAGCAGAAGTATTGCAATAACTGAAAGAAAATACAGCTTGCAGTGTTTTTGTTTAAACTTCTAATACATCTGTGGCCGTAGTAAGAATGTTTGAGAATTTTCAGCATGGCACATAGGATGGATATTTTTGCTGTTTCTCTGTACAAATGAAAACGTTTACCTAGCTCACAGGGGATATGGATTAAAGACAATGAACAGATTAGTTAATGACAATAAAAGACTGAGCACAACTGGAGAGGAATTAAAAGCCTTTGCTGCCCTCATGAGCATCACCCAGGACAATTAGCATCAGGGAACCCCACCAGAGCAGCAGCTGCCAAGCAACTACCTCATGTTCAAAACCATACAAGAAGTTACCAGTGAGTCCGCGCAACTCCTCTGCCTATTGACACTAAATTCTGGACTGGTAGCACAATTAGCACTCAAACTCCAAGTTTATGTACTTCACCTGAATATATCCTCAGCACAAACTCACTGAATGTATTTGATCTGCAGAATCCTGTCACCTCCAGTGACAGTCCAACACACTGGATTTAGTGCGTATCTGTGAAACATCTGTCCCCATGCTGTATGACACAGTTACATCCATGGTTTGGTCAGCTCCTAAATCTGGATTAGGTCTGCACATCTGTCCTATTTTTAGTCACAAGTCTGTCTTACATTTTTCCAAGCACCAGAATACATCGTTTTTTTGAAGCATGTCACTCCAAGTCCTCTCTGCACTACTGCCTCTGCCTACTGAGTAAATTCAGGGTATTATTAAATCCCCACAGACAGCTTCTAAGCCATTACTTTATCAAGTCAATTACTTTATCAATATCTGCTGGAGAAAAAAAAGTACAAGTAAAGATATTTAAGAAGTCCATAATTAAATAGCAGTGCAAAGTATCAGAAACTACTAAGAATAACCATAGATACAAAGGAGATCAAGTAGTCTGAAGACAAAGAAACTACCACAGACAAGCACTGAAGATTAGAAATTTCTAACAAAACAAAATAAATCCACCAACAACAATGACAAAAAGGCACTAACCCAGAGATCAGTTCAATACTCTTTGTCATGAAAGTTGTAACACTCTCTCCTCTAGAAGCTTCTCAGACACAACTAGTCCAAGAAAATAGTAACTTCTGATAAGTCCAAACTAGACTCAAATCTCTTTTCTATAATTCTGGACAATGAAGATGCATTTTCTTAACAGCTTTTTCAATATCTGCAGATCTTAATTTGGTGGGGGCGAGGGGAGGGGGAAGAAGGTACAATTATGTTCTTGAACAGCTTGGAAATGTAACTGTTAGAATCAAAACTATATCAATCCCTACTTGTACAGTGGATTTTTAACTTTCTGTATAAAGGGAACCCCAGATTACACTTCCTTAAATCATGCAGTGAAGACGTATACTTTCAGCACACTATTTTGAACTTTTCTTTCCCACTGCCTTCCTCAGAGTTACATCTCACCATCCCATTCTTAAATCTATCATTTTCATAATCATAGAAAAATCATTAACCTGCTGCACAGGTACCTCTCCTACATTTCCAGAGTCATCTTCAATCAAAAATGAGTAAAAACTCACACAATAAAAAGCAGGTTTCATAGAAATATAAACACTGACAAACATTAATTCAAGCATATAGTGATGGAAGATGCACACATTTTAATGTCTGGCACTTGAGCTTGAATGCAAACATCACCCACCCCCTAGGCTAGGCTTTGCTGGGTGAGAAATAGCTTGTTAAGAGAGTTACTGACCTGAGTTCCCCAAGCAACCATTGTCACATCACTGCCCGTCTGCAGCACCTCAGCTTGAGACAGTGGAATGTTGTAGGGCTCTACAGGAACTTGTTCCACTGAATAAAGAGAAAAGAGGAGAAAATAAGCATTACATTCCTTTATTAGTCAATATTATCCCATAAAAACATAACTGCAATTTTTCTTTAAGTTAAAGCCATCTAAAACAATAGACCAAAATTACACTGAGTATGTTACTGGCGCCCAGCAAGAGGATGACCATAAACTAAAACACAAGAAGCTTCGCCTCAATATAAGGAAGAACTTCCTTATGTTGAGGGTGGCAGGCCACTGGAACAGGCTGCCCAGCGAGGTTGTGGGGTCTCCCTCTCGGGAGAAATTCAAAACCCACCTGGACACATTCCGGTGTAACCCGCTCTAGGTGACCCTGCCTTGGCAGGGGAGTGGGACTGGATCATCTCCAGAGGTTCCTTCCAACACTAACAACTGTGTGATCCTATTAGCATTAGGCCAAAATAACTGAGTATTAGCATTCATTTCAAATGTTTAGCTGCAATTCAAATTCTTTTTAATTACACTGCTAAAAATATGTTCAGTGTAGAGTTTAATTTATATGCAACACAACAAGATGATGCATATATACACATGCAAAAGATAGCAATAAGTTCCAGTGTACATCAAGTCAAAATATCAGCATCAGATTTGCAGATGGACACTGCTACAGTTGATAAAAAAATCTCAAGTGACCACTAATTGATTAGAATTTTTGATTATTCTAGTAATCATCAGAGGAATCTTGAAATTATACTTTAATACTCAGACAAGAAGGAACAGCTGCGCCAGCATCCTCCTGATGCTCCAAGTGTGATGTGCTACAGTTTTATGTTTAAATTGAGGTAAAAAGTTTTCAGAACCTACACTGGAAGTGTCAGCAAGAACTTCTGATTATAGTAGTTTTAAATAAATATAAATATTTTTCCTTCAAAAAAAAGTTATCTATTCACCAAAAATACACCACCATTTGAGACAGTAGGCAAGAATTAGGCATCTTGTCTTCTCCTAAGACATTTACGGTAGCTCCATCCAAGGCTCATTTACTAGTTTTCAGATGGAAAAATGTTAGACCAGTTATGCTAGTTTTGAATCAGTGCTCCCATGCACTATACATTGGTTTAATGACTAAAACAATGATAAAAGACATCCATATATCATATTTTAAAAGAAATACTGTTTTTGATCTAAAGATGAACTTGTCTATGCACCAGCAAGTCACATAATACTTCTTAAAACATATTCTAGTGATAAGTAGAAAAAAAAAATCTTATTCTTCCTAAATACACAGAAACAATTCATAAGGAAAACACTGTGCCTTTTCTTGTTAACTTATTTCATAGCTCATAAAATACTTATTGAGTTCCTGCTGAACAAAATTGCATCTTGAAGTTACAATATAGAATCTCTGTGAGTGAATACCAGTGGTAAAGTGGCTTGTATTTTTCCTTCATTGTTAGATCCAAAACAAGTAGAATGACCTAGGTTTTTTCCTGGCTTACAAGTTCCAAACATAACTTCAATAAATGAAGTAGCAAATAATTTTCAATTAAAGCAGACAATTTTTTTTCCTTGTTGATAACAATATATAAATACCATATATGTCACAGAATCACAGAATGGCTGAGGTAGGAAGTGACCTCTGGAGATCACCTAGCCCAAGCCCCCTGCTCAGAGCCGGTCCTTCAAGGCCTTGTCCAGTCAAGTTTTGAGCATTTCCATGGTCAGAGACTCCACATCTCTCTTGGCAACCTGTGCCTATGTTTGATCACCCTCACAGTAAAGAATGTTTTTGCCTGTGCTTAGGTTAGAGATATCTCACTTCACCTGAACAGGCACAGAAGAGGCATACATATTAACTAAATCATTCTTCCTAAAAACATAACAACAAATTCTTTTTCAGCATAATTCAACAACACATATCCATTTAATCAAGGAAAATAAATTTTTAAAACGTATTTTAAACACAAGGTGCTTTCAAACATAGTACAAAGTCAGATCTCTTTGCAAACAATTTTTAATGTACTAAAATATCAGTGTCTTTCTGTAATGATGTCTTTTAATAACAAGTGGCTAGAAAAATATAGGGCTGGAAAGGAAAGGGAAGAAAGGCACATCCAACCTTTGCTCACTGCACATTAGTGGCAGACCAGGTTTCTATGGATTTTGCACATTGTACAACTCTCAGGCAACAGAAACAGATCCTGAGAGATAATGAAACCCAGAACTACACTAACTGGCATTGCATAACTGTCTCTGTCATGAAATGGTCACCTACATGAAACCTAGAGAACAAGAAACTTTAAAAGATACCACAGAACCTTTGAGTGGAAACCCGAGGTACTGACATGAATGAGAAGGTTTTGAAGGGAGTGGGATGAGCCAGAGGAAGAACTGGAATGTGTACCTGACACAAAAATAAACGCCTTTTCTCTGTGCCATGGTTTTATCCACTTAGGGAAATGAACTATAACACACAATTACACAAATAAACTGATTTCTTACTATAGCTAAGCAATTCTGCAACAAAATGCCCATTAAATGAGCTCATCTATAATACCTGCCAATTTTAAATGGAAAATTCAGCTTGTCAAAAATTTATAGGAAAGTCCAATTTGGAAGG
Source organism: Struthidea cinerea (assembly GCA_013397865.1). NCBI lineage: Eukaryota > Metazoa > Chordata > Aves > Passeriformes > Corcoracidae > Struthidea > Struthidea cinerea. Next base: position 1,685,074 of record VZTI01004934.1, on the reverse strand, counting down.
ATTTTTCTTGATTGCCTTTGCAAAAACTCCTCTCCCAACTAATAAAGATGAAAAACAGCATATGAAATTATTCTGTTTATATTCTTTCATAATAATTATCTAATCCAGGATAACAGTGTTTATATACAAAGCAGCCTATTTGTCTATGACTGAAGAAATAAAGTATTTTAAATCAAATGTTTCAAATACAGATTTCAAATACAGCAATTAACAAAAAATTGTAATTATCAGTGAAAAAGGGCCATGACAAGTTAATTTTAAGAGGTTACAACATCTGCTGCATTTTCTAAAAGAGCAGTCTGAACAGCAGAAAGAAAACACGTTTTCTCATCTTACCTGCCCTGTCTCTATAACAACCACTGATGCAAGTCGTATTTATTGCTACACCACCAGTGTCACCTATAGTACAATTAAATGAAACTGAAAAGGTCAAAAAACATCAGAGTAGGTTCTCCACAAGATGTCTAAACCTGATAATGTCAAGGTGACTCATCTTCTCCTTTGATTCATAACCATTACATGCCCTTGACACTGCACAGGCTGTTAACACTTTTTATAAATCAAAGCCTCCTTTTCCTTTTTAATTCAGATATGTTCTTAGTATCTCTGACATTTAGGGGGACGTCACTAAGGCACTTTCAATAACATTATGATCTCGTAAGTTAAATAGCAACAGAATTCTTCTTTGCAGGTGTACTTGCATATTTAACTCTGGATTTTTACTCAGAAAGGCTTACATTTCTTTGCTCCTTCCTAATATTATTGAAGGAAAATTAACATACACTAAAATATCAGTGTCTTTCTGTAATGATTTCTTTGAATAACAAGTGGCTAGAAAAACATAGGGCTGGAAAGGAAAGGGAAAACTTCTGATAAACACTTTATGTGAAAGAAGACAGCATCTGCTCCTGGAAAGGTGTCTAGACAAGGATCTTTATAACGCAATATGGGATAATAGAAAGAGGGAGAAGCCATAAAGAAGAACACACAGGGACACAAACCTTACCACAATGGTTGAGGGTGGCAGTTACAAGAACCAAACATGCTCAGTCCCACTTATTGATAAGGGTATGAGGAATATGGGAGTATTCCTTTCAGTAAAATTATCTGATGGGATGATAAAGAAAAAGGAGAAGCTATAAACAAAATACGGAGACACAAACCTGAAGACAAATGTAACTAAGACAAGAAACAAACCTTGTCAGGAACACTCAGGGAAGGGCTATAAGAAATGATGGGCACATCCAGGAATTTGCAACTGGTAAGCACACAAACCCAAGGGTCCAGGGTGCTGGAGCAGTGTGCCTGGAACTACACCAGCTGATGAGGGGACACAAAGGTGAAGGGGATTGGTGAGGAGCAAAGAGGGGAAGAAACAGAAAGAGTTGTAATAGGAGGAGCCATCGCACATAAATCAGGGCTGGTCAGCGTGTCTGACTGAGCCTTGTGCCTCATCACGGTAGTCAGTCCCAGCTTCCTTGGAAATCCTGTCCAGTGCAAGGGCTGTGTGCTGCAAGGACTAAGTACCAGCTGCTGGTTACACAAGTATGAAAGGACAAGACACAGGGCCAGCAAGTCGATGAACAAACCAGTGTGCAGACACCCTGGGCTTGTGGTGTGAAGAACAGGAGCAAGTAGGGGTCTTGGCACCAGCTGCTGCTGTGGAAATAACATGTGGCTGTGGCCTAAACACCACCTACCAGGAGGGACTGCAGGGTGATAAAAAGCTGTTCTATGTCCAATGGGAAACACACAGAGCTGATAGACTAAGATCCTCTACTCAAAAGTTTTGAAAGGTAAAGAGCCATCCGGGGGCGAATCACTGTAATTCCCACTCCACATACGTACAACCAAGTTGGCGGTGGCACTGCCATAACAGCTCAAGGAAGTACACAAAGATTAAGGATGAGCACTTCAAAGAGCCCAGGTACAGTGAGGAACAGCAAGTCCTCTACTAAACAAACTGCTAGCAAAGTGGGTGATGAGGTAGAGAAATAGGCCTGTGCGCTGAGCCACAGATGCAGAAGCACTGTCCTGCCTCACAGTGTGGGAAGTACAAATCTGCAATTACTAGCTACAACTATGCATGGCAAGTATACTTCTTTTCCCATCTAGTTACTGCTTTCTGATATATGTCTTACATACATACATATCTACAAATATATTCACATAGGTAACATATATACCTATACGTGAAATCATGTATCTGTATTTGGGGACTATCTAAAATTGTTTGCACACCAGACTTAATGCAGAAAATGAAATTTACCAATTCTATTTCATTCAAAAAAATAGTTCTCTTCGTAAGTTCTAAAATTTATTATTAACAGATACCCAGACAAAGTTTAAAATCTGGCTCTGGGGCTGTCTACACAGGAAAGACATGCAGCTAGTGGTGTGGGTCCAGAAGAGAGCCATGAAGATCATCAGAGGGTTGAAACACCTCTCCTATTAAGACAGGCTGAGAGAGCTGGGATTTTTCAGCCTGGAAAAGAGAAAGCTCTAGGGAGAACTCACTGTGGCCTTTCAGTATTAAAAGGGGGCTTATAAGGTCAATTTAGATTAGATACAAGAGTGTTTTACAATGATGGTGGTGTAACACTAGAACAGATTGCCAACAAAAGCTATGGATGCTCTATCCCTGGAAATATTCAAGGTCAGGCTGGATGAGGTTCCAAACCACCTGATTTAGTTGAAGACATCCCTGCTCATTGCAGGCCTTTAAAGGTCACCTCCAACCCAAACTACTTTGATTCTATGATCTTAGCTTGAAGTCCACTCCGTCCTTTTGGTGTTACTAGGGCTCTTGGATATTTAAGGTGTGCATTATTTTTTGAATGAACTCGAAAACATTTCCAAAAAGTTCCTGCAGATCTGTTCTTCACTTTGGAATTTGCTTTTTCTTCTTGGTTCATCACAGTGTGAATGTGGTGAACTTAAGGCAATGCTACTTAAATATCCACCTGGGATCCACAGGGATGACTAAAGCAAGGACTTAAGGCCTAATTTTACTCTTGTATCTTGTGTAGGCAAAGGCATGTTTGGGTAGCAAATATTCCTATAGGAATTAATGTTCATTAAACAGTGTGGTTAGTTTTACTCCATTTCTGAATAAGCATACAACATATTTAAATAGGAAAATCTGTGTTAATTTGGGAACTGTGTTAATTTGGGAAGAAATGGAGCTAAACTCATTATTTTAAAAAAATAGCAATCTCACTTTCCATGTGATAGCTACATTGAAATACTTTTATGCTACAGCTCTGATTTACCTTGGAGACCAGACCAAGGTTCGAAAACACTTATGAAGATTCTTCTTAATTTTGTACAGTTTCTTTACTGTTACGAAAAGAAAGCTATGCTTGAATGTTGCAGAACCTGCCCTGTCATCAGCAAGCAAAATAAACAAACAAAAACAACTTCCTGAACAAAAACAACCAAAAGACTTGAAAGCAGCCAGTGGGCCTATATAGCTCCTTGGAGGTATGTATCAGATGCAAAATCACAAGGTTGGTTCTGCACAAGAGCTTCCACAAAAAAGCAATGACCTGGCATCCTGCTCAACATTCTCAAGAGGCAACTTCAGGTTATACATTCTAAGCTAGATATATATTACCTTCCATCAATGGCATCCAACATCTAATTTCAACAATAACAGCAACACTTTGCAGCAGAAGCAATGGGCATAAATTTTTGGTGGGTGGAGTGGAGTGAGTGTGGGATTTTTGTCATTATTTTAGTTTGATTTTTTGCTTGTTTGTTTTAAACAAAGCATTATTAGCTTCAAGCCACCCAAATAAGGACAGATTTCCTGTGTTTTAAAGACTACCCAACCTACAGTTTCTTTTCAGCTGTGATTTCAACTACATTAACAACACTGAACAAAGTATCATGGAAAAATATTTAGAGACCTCATAGGAAGAAAGAAAGCTCCATTAGAGGAAAATTATAAGGCTCAAAAGCCTACATTAATTTTACAGATAGAAAATCTTCCTTCCCATTAACATCCTTAACACCTTAATTTTTCAACTAAGTCCCTACACACCCACTGTAACATCAGTCACAAAGCTCTCTGAACAAATATGTCTATTCACATGAAGCTAAAGCAAAAAAAAAAAAAAAATGCTATGGTAGGGGCACTATAATTTCTTTATTCAATGACTGAGTAATCATCATGGAAATAAAGAAAATTATATTTGTCTGGAACAATGAGATCCCAAATCTTAGGTGAAGTTTTATATCACAGTAAAAAGGAAAAAAAAAGATAAATTAAGTAATAGAGGGAAACTGATACCATTTTGTGTTCTTGTTTTGGAAAGCCTGCATGTTCCCAGCCTTCAGAAGACCCTGTACTTTTTTGAGACACTAATGGAAAGACACAATAAATACAGACATAGTTCAAGCTTACTGTCTAAGTCAATTTCTGAATCTGTATGATTTTCTTTCTCCTACTAGAATCAACACACTCACATGGAGTATTGTAAAAATTTCTCTATGAAACACAAGGCAGTCACATTTTTTCCACCATTCATCTTATTCTTCTTTACCAGGCTTGTGTCTTATTGCTGCTGCCCCTTGATCTTATCAATCATGATGACCCTGGTCCATTTCTGAATTCACCAAGCCACTTGGTTTCTATGATGGAATTACCAGAAACCCTGACTATGGCCAGGAGAATAAGAACGAACTCTAAGAGAGATAAATTTTATAGAAGAAACTCCCAAACAGTAATCTTCCAGTCCAAGGTGACACAACCCACAAAGGACAGCTTAATAGTGAAGATGACAAACTAATGATGATACAGAGAAAGGTTTACAATGAAAATAAAAGGAACATAAAAACCATTCCATGTAGTAAAACACTCCTACACTGTAGAAGTAATAAAATATCCATGTAGATAAAAGAAGTTACCTGTTACAATCATCCCTGTCACATGTTGACACAAATTAGCATGTACTACAAATTTCAACCTACACAGCTAAACTGAGGTTCTTAGAAATTTTAAAATAAAAAATATAGGTAAAGTCTTTGAAAATCAGCCATGAGCATACAGGAGGAAATCACAGTCTGTCAAAAATTACCAACAACAGCAACACTGTAGCTGGTTACTGACCAGCACATATATCACATTAACCACTATTTCAGCATATCTTTACTCAAGATTTCAATCACAAGCCTGATTTATGTTCACTTAATGATCCAGCAATTGCTTTGCAAGTCATTTCCTCAAACACAAAAGCCTCCCTACATTCTCAAAAGCTGTGTGATATTGATGTGCAGCCTTTCATGCCAGTGTGAAAGCAAGTAGTTTATTAACTCTACAGTCTGTACTTGTGACTTGTAAATACTGGGGGGAAGGAGGAGAAATAAAGGCCTGTTTTAAAGACACTTCATTTTTTTTTCTTTGTTTAACAGGACTCAGACTCAAGCTCATTTTTCAAACTACTTGCTCTAAATAAATGGACAGAGGCCCTTCCGCTGAATTTTAGTAAGCTCTCAAAATACACTGAACTTAAGGAATGCAATACCCTATAGGTACATTACACCCCACCACACTAAAAATAGCTGCACTTTTAAATTTACATTGCTAATGGGACTTCTGCGTCTTTTTTGAAAACATAAAAGCAAATAAGCAGTTTTACCAGTAAATATCCCATGTGTTCCTGAGTTATATTACAATTTTTTGTAGTTTTGATGTCTGCTTTCTAAATTTTTCCCTTATTATTGTCTCTCTAGGAAGAGGATAAATTTACTGACAAAATGGATGCACTGATGGAAAAAATGCTCTTAAAAGGTCCAAAGCAAAATAGAAACATTTTGTCTGTCACCCAAATTCAGTCTACACAGTCAACTTATAAACTGGATTGATGGATCAAGCATAGTTTGCATATATAAAGCCACAGGACATGGCTTCAGTTCTATTTTATCAGTTGCTCATCCAATTTCTCTGCCTATCTCCACTGTTCTGCCAAGTTTCTCTAGTCCAAACAAGCATCAAGCTAATTTTTAGAACCAGCTCAAGCACCATCATTGTCAATTTTCACTGTTCCAATACATTACACATAATGAGAATTGTTAAAACTACTTTGAACCAGAAAGTTCACTATGACTAAAACAAAGTAATGGCAATCACAGTTCCTTTCAAATAAGGTTAAAATCTAAGTGGGCAGATTTTGCAGATTTTTACAAATAAGCATTTCAAAGAAATTTTAACTTTGGGAAAACGGTGATGGCGGGGCTCAGTTCTTTTGGAAAAATAAGAAGTGATCTAGAAACTGATTTTAGTATATAAGTCACCACAAGAAAGCAGTTCAAGTTCTGCCAAATTTTTATCAGAATTTGATACAGAATGATACCTCTTAGTTCTCTTTATTTTTTTAATCTGAGACTGCAAAGCATTCCACTTCCAAAGCTAATTGAGCATAAATCAGACTGTAAATGTTCATTTATCTTTGCAGTCAAACTTCAAGAATTTATTCAGTTTTCACAATTCCTCCAAAAACCCAGCCCATAACATAGCTAGAGACCAAACAAGTCAAGACTTCTACTAAAGTATTTTTTTAGCTGTGACTATCAAAATATATGTGCAAAAAACCCCAAACTTTGTTACTTTATTGGAAAATGCAACATACAAATCTTTACCTGCAGCTCTGTAAAGTATTTTAGGTTCAAAGAATATGCATGGATTTTTGTCCTCTATGCATGACAGCAGCAATCCTTTGGCCTGCAGAGGACTCCTTGGAATAACAACCTGTAAAAATATTTTTTAAATAGTTTATTTAAAATTGCAATTCTGTTAGAAACCTTCTCAATAATATTTAACACTAAGCAATTATTTGCTTTAAATAAATCTATGTACAGATTGAGCGGTTGTTACAAAGTGAATCAACATCAGTGCTACATTATTAAAACACACTTCAAATTTTGAATTTTATTTTGTTCATTGATGACGTTTTAATAGTTCCCCTCTATACAGTGATTTAAATACTAAGGTACTCCACCCAGGTAAGGTGGAACTAACATCTTAACAGTGACAGTTGAGGTAAAAGGAACAGAAAAATGTCAGTCAGATTTATAGATACATACATATAAGGTATATATAAGCACATACATACATAAGTATACATATATATGTATGAACTTAGTAAAATTAATGTAGATGTATAACGAAAAAATTCAGCTGAGTGATCCTCAGTTGCTTGCAGAAAGATTCATCAGAACAGACCTTGAAGGTATTCAGACCTAGTCCAGGAAGTTTTGAAGGCTACAAAAGGACATAGCTATTTAAAGCTGACTTTCTTTGCTTACAGTGGGAGACTGAAATTTGTTCATTTTGGAAATAAATAACCAATAAATACCTTAAACTATTGTTTAAGCAAAGAAAACTAAGCAAGGCCTCCAAATGTAATCGAAATACTTGGAAGGAAACAGTATAATTCATTTGCCAACAGAAGAGTTAACTTTGGATGGTCTAAGAGAATTTCCATTATGAAAAGAAAATTACCAAATTATCGCACTTCAAATGAAAATAGAACGCAAGAGCCAAATTCCCTCAAATCAGAAGAACCGACTAACTTACATCCCAGAGACCTCAAAAAGCTGGAACATGCAGCATGAAGTCTACCAGCAAACACTTTTATAGCTGTGAGATTAGAAGTCACTGAAAGCATTAGTTCTAGCACTTCTTTAAAAAAAAAAAAATTTATGTTAACTACAGCCATGGCTTCAAAATGTATTTTGAGAGTAATATCATTTATTCATATAAAAGTAATATAAAAGAGTGAAAACACAACCCAAATCTCCTATTACATGAAATTAACTCGATTAGTGATTTTTCTAAGCAAGGGAGAAGCAGTTTATTAATATTTCACCAAAGCATTTGGTAACAGACACATGGGAAGTTACCCATGAATGTCACTAGCACAGCTCCGTAGGAACCACTTTTAGGACAGATTTTATTTACCTTATTCATTTACAATGTTAAGTCAGAGCATGGTAATGAAAACTATTCCAAAGCTGGGAGTCACTACTGCTACAGAGGATGATACCAAAAAGAGCCAGTTCATATTGAGGACATGACTGACAAAAACAAACTGAAAAATACATACTGAAAGTCACATGTTTAAGGACTACATTTTTGTTACAAATTTAGAACTCAGCAGTAGAAATTCAGATCGGAATTTATTATCTACTCAAAGGATGACTAGCATACCATGCAGTATAGTCCTACAAAAAAAACCATAACAACATAACCAAGGAACAAGCAAAAATCACTGCTAGAAACTCTGCTGGATACTTAATTATTCTTTCAACCCTTTGAAAAGAAAACAAATTAAACAGATGTCAAAAGAGCTCCAGATATTAATATTTCTTTGATACTTTGATTTGTTTAGTCTAACAAAACAAAGACTAAAGAGAGTACAAGTGGTTTAGGATATAAACAGCATGGAGAAGGACAGATAAGTTAAATATACAAGTTACTCAGGGACAAATTTAGTCTGGAAATGAAAAAGAAAGCTTCTAAACACAAGAGCAGATATTCTTACAACGGAACGCAGCGAATCAATATTAACATCTTCCATGTACATCCTCACAACAGTGGACAAAAGCTACAACCATCCAGTAGTGCCCTCAAACCCCAACAAGCTTTGTGTAAGTACCAATGACCGCAGCACTTCCCCTGAATAACCAAAGTTGTACAAACTCCCTTTGGCTTGGGAAAGCCAAACCTCACCCGCCACTTAAGGAAAATACAAAATAAAAAGCCAAAAAGTTTAATAAGAGGGCTGTTTTGAAAGCCACTCCTCCCAAAAATCAAACCCTACCCTTCTCAGCCTGTAAGACATTGCCTTTCCTCCTGTAATATGGAGAAAATATGCTTAGATAGATATGGGACATTTGAAAATGCACCTGAACGAGAAGCTCATTTTAACTCCTTGATTTCTACGTTAAGGGCCAGGTTTATTAAAAAATACCTGCAATCTTGAAACATTATGGACTGCATCAACAAACAGCTTTGCAAAAAGTATTAAAGGAACAACACCTTTCACAAAGCAACAATATTCAAAAGATGGAGTCTAAAACACTTCTCTGTGCACAAAAAACTAGTAGGTTGTTCCATCAGTTTCACAGAATTAATGTGCCTTTAACTGAGATGACAGCTCTTAGTGGTAGCAATGTATTTTAGCATTTTTACCCAAGGAAAAGTGAAAGAAAGTGAAAAACCAACACAAAGACCAGAAGTGGGAGCAAAGAAATTATATTACCTGGAGTGACTAAATAAAATTCTGACTTACTAACTTATTGATAAGACCATGCATCAGTCTAGGTAGTTGGTATGAATTAGAAAGAGTTTTAATCATTACAGTGGACCACTAAACCTCATCCCCTGGATTAGTACATAAAAATTTGAGACTGACCTCCAAGATCAGCAGAAATCAGCTAGACCTGGAATCAGTATTTTAATCATCTAAATTATCTTTTGCTTTCATATGATAATAAACTACTTTAGTTTTTAAACAAACTCTAGAAAACATTTGATTTAATAACCTGGCAAAAGACTTTGTAGATTGCTTTTGTCTATAATCAGGAAATACTTTCAAGTTCAGAAGAGGACCTCAAATGCCATAAAGAGTACCCAAAGACAAAAATGTATCCCATTTCTCAAATATAATGAAATAAAATGTGAATAATACAAGCTTTTTATATAAGTAAAGAGAAAAACAAGTAGGAGAAATGGCTATGGCCTCCCTGTAGATGAGTAATATCTGAAGTTTTAGGACACCAAAATCATACATCGACGACAGTTTAAACAGCAGATAAACAGTGAACGTGTCTTTAGAATACAAATACTGGTTCAGCTTAAATCTTCCACATTAATCCACCATGAGTCATTGCTCAGTGGACTGGATGCCAGCTAACCCAGAAGTACAAGCTCACAGACAAAAATTTACTCATGAAAAAATTGGGAGCCTGGCAAACAGTGCTATCTTAATGTGATATTACTAAATCCTGCCCTTCCCTCTTCTCTAGGAAAGTTATCCACCTAAGCACTAAGCATCTTCACTTCAAGGGATGCCACCATCCCAGGCAGAAAGCTTGCCTAAAGTTCTCACTCAGAGAATTATCAAGCAGTTGAGGTTGGCAGGGACCTCCCGAGGGTCATCTGGTCCAATGCCCTTGACCAAGCAGAGCCATCCAGATCCAGTAGCCTGGAACCACATGCAGACAAACTCGGAATACCTCCAAGAACAGAGACTCCACAAACTCTCTGGGCAATTGTGTTAAGTGCTTCCTCATGCTCAGACAGAACCTCTGGTGTTTCAGTTTGTGAAATTAATTTAACTTCATATAAATTAATTCAATAATGCACTTAAGACAGATGCAGAAAGAAAAGAAAAACAGAAAGGAAAGTACTACTTATTAAGTGTTAGTTTTTAGGTTCTGTACTATACTGGACACAAAACTATGTAAAATGTATGGTTGTAGTGCAAAAACAGACAAAGAGAAAATGCTAGGTCTACTAAAGATTGCTTCAATAATGGCTATAAATTCTCAAACACTTAACACAGTTTAAGTTTTCTAACAGTTTTTAATTAACGTACTCAGATATTTTGTTGTGGACTGACATCTATGCTTCTTCCCCTGTCTGCACCCAGACTCACTGCTAGTCAGGTCCATTATAAAACAAACAAACAAAAAAAATTAATCTTCATACAGTAAGAGTTACTATACCTTTATTCCTGGACAATGAGCAAAAAAGGCTTCTGGACTTTGAGAGTGATATAGTGCACCGTGACCCACACAGCCCCAGGGTGCTCTAATGGTGAGGTTTCCACAATTGAACAGATCCCCAGAGCGGTAACGGTATTTTGCTGCTTCATTAACAATCTGGGAAGATTTATATACAAAAGTAACATTCAGTTCAATACCTCTAGTTATGCATCAAGACACTTCAATACATGCAATGTAACTACATCATCTGTTCCATGCATGGGATTCAGAGGACCAAATTAGAAGCAAAGGAATACTCTAAGTCAGTGCAAAGACGAACATTTTCCAAGGCAAATAAACCAATAATTTATTGTGTTCAAGTTAGATGTCTAAGCCTCAGGGGTAGCCTTATAAACCAGTTGTTTCCTCATTCCATACTGTCAATCAGCCCAGACCAGATCTGTACTTTGTCCTGTGGACACATGGCCAGCTGCAGCTGTATGCAGAAATGAGAGACTGTGTTCGGAAGACACAGGCTGTTGAATTCAAGGCTGCTGAAGCCAACACAGCCACAAAACCAAAAATTAAAACAAACAGACATTTGCCTCAAGCCACATCTTTAATTTCCATTATTCAATAAGCCTTCAAACTGGCCTTGGTACAGATTACTGTTTACAGTACAGTACTAGTACTGTTTGCAGTTTATGCCTGTTTACTTAAAGTATGCATAAATATTAGTAATACAGCTGTGGTTATATTTGCAAAAATTACATATTCAAACCAAGTACTAATGCTAACAGAAGAGTAATTTAAATAGTTGCAAGATTTCTTTTAACCGCTCTCAAATTTATTAGTACTAACCTGATCAAATGCTGGAAAAATGTAATCTGCAAATTGAATTTCTGCAATGGCTGTAGCACCAGTAACAGCAATTCCAATACCAAAGCCAACAATTCCTTGTTCACATAAAGGCGTGTTGAAAACTCTGTCTTTACCTATATAAAAAAAAACAACAACACACAATTCCTTCAATACACCAGCTCTAAGTGGAAAATACTGTCCCAGAAATATTTTACTTCTAAACAAGTCACATGCAATTGAGCATATGGCTGTTTAGATGGGCCTTTTTAGGTGTAGAAACAATAACCATTCATTACAGGTACAGATACTTTAACTTGTAAAAACTCAGAGGAAGAAAAGAAGAAACTAAATGAAAGACAAGAACAGCTTCTGTAACTTACAACGTTCTTAATACTTGAAGGAAAATTTGTTCTGATATATTCACACAGAAACATGCATACCCCTCATGCTTATATGGGAATAAACAACACTTACAAGCATTTCAAAATGTTTACAATTAAGATAAGTGTTGTTTCTTCCATTTTTTTTCCAGGTACTGACAAGTAACTGTCCCTACTCAAAGGCAGACAGATGAACAGGAGCACCTGTACAAAAACACACTGCCTCTTGTCCACACTCCCCATCAGCAGTGCCCATTCTTACCAGTCTTCTCTCACGAGGTAAGGCCACATTTAAGTAATTTGCTTTGACTCCAAGGCAAAACAAAAAAAGGCTGTTCCTGCTACAAACCCAAAGCATTTCATTTCATTTCTTCCCTATGGGAGTACAAAAGGTTATTTTAGTCCTGCCACATTTCTGTGCCACAGTAATTTCAGATCCCAAATATGCATCAATCTAATAGATGGTTGCAGACAAAATTGTTCAGTTCATGAAATTAAAAACAAGGAGCGGGAGGGAGATGAAACACCACTACAATACTCTCTATAACACATATTTAAAATATTTGCCAGCACTACTTTTTTGCCAAGGGAGTACAGCAGAAAAATCTCAGTCTGCTCTTAAATCTTCCCTTTAGAACACTGGGAAATAGACAGTAGCTTTCTACAGGAATCCATCATGCATGAAAATGCCAAGATTTCAAATTGGATGGAAAAAGTGTGCACAGTGCACACCAGTGGCTATGAAATAAATGAAACAATAACTAAATAACCATGAAATAACTAACCAAAAAAACCAGACTAAATTAGTAAGTGGGAAAGCTGTTACTAGGAGAACTTCTAATTTCAATAGCTGTAAGCTCAACTAGAAAAAGGAAAGCTAACAAAAGTTTTCAGAAAGGGATGATTAGGGAAAGACCATTGTCCAAGGGTGTATTTGCAATATACTAAAGGGAGGCATGTTTTACAGATCTTTAAAGTACACATCTTTCATTCTCACACACCCCTCTAGTATCTCCTTGTATCCTGTCCATATGCATGTGTGTATGTATAAATATCAGTGAAGAAGTTTTTAGCTCTCCCTCTGCTTTCCTTTTTTTCTTCCCCTCCACCAGGAACATTCATTTAAAGCAAGAAAAAAAAAAAAGCCATCAAATGATACTACAATGTTGGTGGTGTCAGTGAGGCTACACAAGCCAACACCAAGTCCAAAGAGCCGCCACAACTGCAGGACACGCCACGATTTCTCATACAAGACACTGGAAACAAAGAGAATGCAAGATTATTTTTTCCCCTAGAGGGACTGTTTACTGTGTAAATTGTTCTCATTCCTGAAGCAGTTGTAATCTCAGTTCCTGCACTGCATGCTCTGGTGCACTTTCTCTGTTGACAGGCAACATGGCCAAAGAAAAAGGAAAATAAACTTCCTATGCAAATGTGCAGTTCCCCCAGGCCTTACCACTACAATTGTGAAGGTGCAGAAGCCCTGCTTCAGATAAAACCGTGAGAGCTGTCCCTGTAACACCATAAACACTCGGCAAACATCTCTTTCCCTTCTTTTTATTTATATAGCATACCGTGAATTAGCCATCTTGATTTCCTTCTCTTTCACTGACACATTTAAATTTTAATTTAAAACAAATCTTATTTTAATAAACTAAGAATACATTAACATTATGAAGATATATGGTAATGATGGTAATTTTCTTTCCTACTTTCTACTTTCCTGCTTCTTACAAGTCCATTGGCAGATCACTGTATTTCACTTCACTTGCTTACAGGATATTTTGATATAAGACTTATAGCTTACCTAACCTTATCCTTTATTAACAGATTTTTCAGAGTACACTGAAATAGCCTAACACATAGGTTCCATAAATAATTTTACACCCTCACACAAAAATTGAAATGCATTTGAATAATCCTGTAACATGAGCTTTTAACTAATAATAGATACAAACTTGAAAATTAATTCTTTAATATCAATTTAGGGTGGTGAATTAATTTAGAAGCATGTTAGCTCCACCACACTAGTATGCCACTCTATAATTCAAAATGTATAATACATCCTAATAAAACTGCTGAAATACTACTGAGATATTAAATTAGAGGCATCACGCTGCTATCAATGGAGTATGATGAAATAAATGAAGTGAAAATCAATAAAGTAAAAGTGAAATGTAACAAGATGGCTGTAATGTGAGGAGTGTGAAGCACCTAATTTGGACTTTCAGGACTAAAGGCAGAATTCTGAAGTATCATGGCTTAAAACAGAAGAGTGAGCTAGGGAACTCAATGAATGAGATTTATTACTCAGGAATGGTTTTGATTATAGCATTAAAACAATAATACTGACCTCTTAAAAGCAAATCCTAAAGCACTTTACTATTTATTAGATTGGTAACCTTGGGTAGAGTTTCGAGGGGTCAGACTTTCTTTACAAAATCTAGCCCCTTATGACAAAAAGACATCCACATTGTTGGGATAAAACAAATTTATTCATTTCCCCAAACATTAAAAATTGTATGGCGTTGCTTTAACCATCTATTTTTATTCATACAGTATAAAAATCATTACTAAAACTAACACAAAATATTTCAATATTTAGCATTTAAATGAATTAAGCCTATGTATTTTTATCTATTTTATTTCACATTTTATTTTTCACTTTTTTTTCCAAATGTGAAAAGGAAGTCCATTTTGATAAACAGCCATTCACATCACCCTCTGCAAACCAGTTGAGTCAGATTTCAGCTGAAATCTGACTGAAGCAGACAAATAACCCAGAGATACTTTGTGTTTCCATATGTCATTTCCTTACCAACAAAGAAACATTTCCTAAAATGTGCTCTTCTCCTATGATTTGCGTCAGCCACACAGCTCAAAACAAACTAACGCCAACTCAACGAGCTGACTTGTCAGTCCAGGTGAAAGTAGCACCTCTACATTTCCTGAAGGCAGGTGCATCAGCCTCTGCAGGAAGACATTACGCTGGTGTGCTTTTCAATTAACCGGCCTGGCTTTATAAACATCCCTGGTTTCAGCCATCTGAACAGGTCAGTGCCCTTTGCCAGGTACTGAGGGAAGCAATACAGTAAACAGGGTCATGCGAAAAAAAGGGACGATTCTTCTCATCTCTCCATCCCAATAACGCAGTAGTAAGACTAGATGCACGTTAAGGAAGTGAAAAAACAGTCTAGAAGACTTCCTTAATAAGGAAAATCTGAAATTATGAAGAACAAACATTAAGAAAAAAAAGCAATATTTGGTTCAATTTTACTTAAATAAAAAAAAAGAGCGATCTTTGTGATTTTCAGAACCCCACAAATTACCACTGACCCTTTGTGTAAGAGACAACAGCTTTAAGGCAGTCTCACAGTCATCTTCTCATTCGCCAGGAATAAAGAGTTTCATAGCAACCTAACAGAACATGTTTACAGACATTTGTAGTCGATTATTGTGCATTAATGTTTTGGCTGCTTTATCTTTATTTGTTCCAAGCCATCAGGAAAAAAGTATTTCAGATTGCAGTAACAGCAACGAGTCATGTTCCAGTCTTAATCTTCAGAAATGAGATATTCAAACAATATTAAATCTCCTACAATGTTAACACACCACCCAATGCTCCAATTCTGAGTAATTTCATATCACTCTGCACGAGTCCACACCGAACTGTTTGGGTAGTTTAAGGAGTACTGCTGGTAAATTAGTCAAAGGAGAACTGTGCTTTGTTCTCAAAACACTTCTACATCACTGGTGTTAAAAAAATGCATCTTAGGATGTCAGTACTGAACAGTATTAACCATATATGTGGACAACCTTTTATTTGTCCCCATAATCTCACTGACTTCCATTTAAAACATCCATTAGAAGTCAAATAGAAAAGTCTAAGAAGCTAAATATATTGTGTTCAACTGCAGCAGTCAGGCTGCACATGCAGTAAAGACTGGAAAGAAAAGGAAGCCCCAGCAGATTAGCTTTTTTGCTACTCACCAGGGACTTTCTGTAGAAAATTCAAATAGAAATTACTGATTTCCTATCAGTCCTGCCTTTAAAGACCTTTTTTAACCCTAGAATAGCTAGGATTTTTCATAGATGTACCTCTACATAAATCTACTAATTCTATTTCTCAACAGAGTTAACATAATCTATCCAGCATTCAAGCTTTCTTGGTCCCACCATCCCTTTTAGCCCCTTTTTACAACTGGTGACACTTGTAGCCTTCCATTTCTCTGATACTATACGAGAGGGCAGGCCAAACAGCAAGTAAATTTAGTGAATTTATATTCAGCTCTTTTAGAGCTCCTGGGTTAACAAAAAATAGTTCTACTAACTTATTCGTTTTAATCATTTTGTTCTACCACTTTTTTCTACTGGTAACCTAGTCACAGTTCTCCAGCTTAAAAAAAATGCAGTGGGCCCTGTTACTCTAAAGGGAATACCAGTAAATACACATTAACTTTACAGCTGAACATAGTAATTTCAAACCTACTTGTCCAAAGCAGGGCTTCACGTTCACTGACACAGAGATGGTTTAACTCTCAGTCTTGAAACCTTGCACACTAACATGCCATGTTGTTTAAAAAGCTGCTTTTCCCAGAGCTATACATGTTAAAATAGGTTATTTCACCTACCTAACTGATGAAAACTGATTATATGAAATGAAAAGGATTTCATACGCCAGTAGCTTTTATCTTCCGAAGATGACTTTTACCTATTGTGCACAGAATAACAACTTACAGAAATTACCTATACTCCTCTCCTGTTCCTCCCCAGCCCCGTATCCTGCAAAAGCCAAAAACATTCGTGCCCAAACATTCACAACAGGCTTCAAGGACTCAGCCATGCCTCTGGCATAACTCAGCCAACGCAGGGCTGAGTGGCCAGGTGTCAGCCCTCAGTCAAGTTAGTGTAAAGTCTCAAGTCAAGTGCAGTGAGTTTTGTCTGTTATAGGAGAAACACATATATCCCATACACTGCCTATGTAAGCAAAACACTTAGTTTCAACTAAGTGTTGAAATTTCAAAATTTCAACACTTAGTTTTGATTATTTAGCAACTAATTACATGGCATTCCCATTACATTTTCCATAAATATTCCAAAAAGTCACACTATGGCAGTAAGATACAAAAGTTAGTTAAAAAAACATACTGCTGAAACCTGTGAGCAACTGACAACAGGGTCAGAAATGAGATTTGTATGCACTCAACTAAATTAGCTTCTTCCTATTCTGCTGCTGCAAAATCCATGATCATGCTCTACTCTGCAACAAAGGAGCTGATTTCTTATTCCAGACAGAAGTTTTAAAGATCAAATGAAAGGTAAGTCTTTCTTACATGGTTTCACTTGTTCACAGGAGTCTTAATTAAGTTTCATTTGGGGGGAAAAAAGAAAATCACACAAAAAAATGCACCCTTCTGAACCACTTGTCACGACTGTGTTGCCCAAAGTAAAGGACACCTGCTCTGCCTGGCAACTGGTAAGAACAGGAATTCTTCACAGGTTTATCATATATGTCACTGACATAACCAACACTTCAGAAAAGTTCTTCAAGTAATTTAGAAATTAGGAACAGCTGAAGGGTGTATTTTCCTTTAAGTCTTCCCCAGTTACTAAATCATACATTTGAAGAAACATAAGTGTTTGAACTAGTAGTTCTAGCTCAAAGTGTTCTCAACAAGTCATCCTCTGACTCAAGACGATGCATTTTTCTTCCAAGAGCTTATCAGATCACAACTACACTTTCACCTTCTCTCCCCCAAGATTCCCTCAGGAGAAAAGCATGTTTATTGCATTTTCATTTAACCCTCACTCTCAAAGACCACAAATAATACCAGAGTCAGAAGAAGTCTGCTGAAGTACAAAGAAAAGGTTACCATGGACTGGGAGTAATCTCCTCCATTACCTAGAAATTCTTACAATCTGCAGTTACCAAATTTCAGGTTTGGAAGAAAAACTTTCTAGTAAAATTTAGTAAATTATGGAAGTTCACAGAATGAATATAATGTTAAGAATGTCCTTGTCAGGCTTACAGCCTTTTGGATTAGGGAGGACCCAGAAAAACTCTATAAACACCTCTGCCTCCCTAAAGCAAAGCGTGAAGACTTGCTTTTTAGCCCTCTCCCCAGTTCAGATTTCCTGTCATTTGTGACAAACTAGCAGCCACCAAAAGCTAAAGAATAAACCAAAAATATTAAAATATATTATGTAATTCTCTCCCTTTCGCAGGGAAAAAGTGGAAGGAGTTGATGGAGGTTAATGCAAAGTTTTGGCTTAGCTTTGGATGCTGGTAACCTTGCAAGTCATTTAATCCTTCCATCATGGAAGAGCAGCCAAGCAGTAGTGTGAACAGGGGAAAGACCAGATTCTTGACAGGTACACAGTGTCAGGTGAAAAAACGATGCAAAAAAGTAAACTAATTATATTAAAGGAAACATCCTCACTATGACAGTAGTCACATGCTGGAATAAGCTGTCCCGAGAGGTTGTAGAAGCTCCTGCCTTGGACATGTTCAAAACTCACCTGGACAAGACCACAGGCAACCTAAACTCAACTCTGTGCTGAGTACTGATTTGAAACAGATGACTTTCAAGGTCTTCTCCTTACAACCATTAATACTCTATGGTTTATTAACAGCCCCAAGCAGGGCTACATGCTCACTGCCAAAACTTTTTATGCCTGTACCCGTCCTGTTGATGGAAGCATTTCATGACATCGGTAAAACAGTACTGATTCAGATCCACACTCTTAGGAAAACATTTTAAAAACAGCTCACATCTCAGTGGCAGATTTCCTCACCAGAATTTCTTTTTACTTCTCTAAGGCACTCTTAGAGGAAGAAGAGGTGAAAGAATAGTTGTGATCTAATGAGCTCTTGGAAGGAAAACACATCATCTTGAGTAAGAGAATGACTTGTTGAGAACACTTTGAACTGGAACTGCTAGTTCAAACATTCATGCAGGCTGCCCACTCCACTCTGAATTCCTCCTCATCATCTGGCGCATATACCCAGTTGCAGCCTAAACAAAAAAAAGAGCAATGCATAACTGGACAAGGCATTCAAACATTCCGCCAGCTATGATTAATAGCATTCCTTTTTCAGCTACAAAACAATTTTTCTGTGTGAGAAGCACACTTGCAGAAAAGCATAACTGACATATGGTTTGACATGAGAAGCTATGCCAGATGACAGAGTGCTTACTTGCAAAAATATGCCCCAAAATTGATGACAGAGTGCTTACTTGCAAAAATATGCCCCAAAATTGACATCTACCAAATACTTACATGTGGGTATAAGCAGAGGACAACACACCAGCTTAAATTACAAGGCTTGGGTCAGTTCTGTGCATTTTCACATGGTCTGCAACATCACATGACATGACAGAGATCCAACAGGAAACACAGAACAGTTATGAAAGCTAAGTATTGCAACCTGTTAATGAAAATTCTGCTGTAATAAGCTGTGCACATTATCTGAATGACAAATCAAGGAGCAGGCAAAAATGTCAAATACAAGTTACCCTCTCTTGCATTCCTCAATGCAGTATCAGTAGCATAGACGTATTTTACAGTGAAACTGAAAGCATGCTGGATCTACCCAGAATTGTGAAGCAAGTATTTTCAACATAAAAGCAAGGATTTCGTGCTGCTATAGAAGTACTCAGGAGCAAAGAGCTCAGTGACCAGTAACCTGTAGTAGTGGAAACCATCTTACAAGTCTCACAGGTAACATGTCTGCCCCTTTATCATGCAAAGCATGTGCGTGAGAAAAATTAATAAATTGGTCTATACTTGGTGCTTCCACGTAAGTGTGAAAACCCTGTGCCAGGTTTCGAGGATTTAATGTTTCTGCAAATTAAAAAGAAAAGAGATCTTTTATAAAAAATGACTAGCATGTTATATCAACCTGGTCACTGAAAGATGGCTCTGAATCAAGTCAAAATAAGATTAACCTGCACCTCCAAGTGCTTCTGCTGCAAATCTGCTTAGACAATTCCCAGACTTGGATATTAGTCTTGACTTTTTTCACCCTTTTAGACTTCAAGCAAATTACTTCCAAGAAAACTCTTGAGAGTTTTATTCCCTGTAATAAAGTCTGCAGCACCTTCTTAACTTGAAATTACCACCCTCTTACCACCAAACTCAGAGTAGAAGAAACAGCAAACAAATTGAATTAACCCCAGTTGATGAGTGGGATAAATAAACATACAAATGAAACAGAAGGAATCACAGCACTAACCCAAGAAATCGAGAATCACTTAACTCCACCTATGGAATAGCAAAGACATAAAGAGAGACATCTAAAAGAAGGTACACAAAATGTGCTTGCAGACCTGGTATTAATACAGACTGCAAAGACTGTATTATGGTTATGCTCATCAATTCCATTTTGGGTCTGAAATACATTAAGTTTCATCCTCCTTGACATGATATTATCAAAACATTATCTTTACATGTTTCACTGCAAGTATTTTCTGAAGTGGAAAATTCCATTTTTATTAAGTTCATCAGCACATACTTTTTTGCCCAGCAATGTATCCTGAAATATCTTAAAAATGTGAGAACAGCTTTCTTAAGCTCTGTACTGAGTATCAAATTCTATATTAAAAAATATATTCCTTATCTTTCCCTTAAACAGGTTTACAACATATGAAAAGAAACATAATAAATATTAGTAAGTCCCAAATAAATAAAATACTGTTTTCACACCAGGCACACTATCAGAACCATTAAAAAGAAAGAAAAACAGAACTAAAATAAAAGCTATTTAGCTCTGACAGAGACTGATTTATATCACTATCCCACAGATACAAAAGGTGTAAAAGGACATACTACATTTTAGCAAGTTTTCAAATAACTTTTCTTCTTTTTCCAACTGTAAATCTTAAAAAAGAATTGGCTATTTAAGATGAAAATGAACAAAATGTACTATGTGTAATGAGTCCAGAACACGTTCTCCAGATGTTACTGTTCAAAGACATTTATACAAATCAGAACAAATCCAGGTCTTGCCAAACTGTTCTGGAAGAACCAGGCAAGCAAGTTGCAGAATTCTCCACTTAAATCCATCCACAAAGAAAAGCCAATAACCAAACCCCAGGCTATTTAGGTTTTACTCAATACACACACAAGCAGTCTTTCTGAACTCTGAATAAGATGTTCCACCCATAGCTTATGTCCATGATGTCAAAAATTCTGAACTCCTTCCTTCTATCACATACAACGTTTTGGGAAGGACCAGGACCTATGTCAAAGAAGCACCATGTTTCTTCAGCAAGCTTGCAGTCTGCTTCTGAAGCATCGAGGTAACATTTTTCTATCTGCGTATACAGTAAAGCCCTAACACTTATGCTACGTTAGGCTGAGTTTTTCCTCCTCCTTATAATAGCATATGGTTATGTTCTAAAAGAATGTAAAAGACACCATGATTATTGATTAAAAATTCCACATAAAAACCTCAGAGTGTCTTCCCACCTGCTGAATTAAGACCCAACTACTAGTAGCTTCTGGGAGGCAGAACACACTGTCTTAACATACTGCATTAAAGCCCATCCACATTGTGTTCTTGTACTTCTTGCCTTTGCACTGTAACATTTGGGACCAGAACAACCAGAACAACCCAGAATGTCCATTGACAGATCTCTGCTCCCTTACCAGTAACATTAAGTGTAGTCTACACAATAAAAAATGTCCTGAAATTACTAACAAAAATATTTACAATATAAACATTTTAAAGTACTTTATGCATTTTCAAGGCAAACTGTCAGAATTTTTTTAAAAAACAACCCTATATTACATCTACTTCTGTTAGCTCAGCTTTGAAAGGCTCTCCCAACATTTTACGCTACTAAAAGCCATTGGGACATTAAGCAGTTTTTGCAAGCACATCCAAACTTCAGCCAAAAACCTTCACCAAATACCCTAACAACATAGGGACAACTCTATCTTCTCACCTGTGGTTTCCCCCATAAGCTTTTCACTTAAAACACAGAACTTGCTTTCAGGAGTTTTCTACACCTAAAGCTCATAGAATAATATTGTGCTCAAGTAAATACTTATCTTCAAAGAATGACTACCATTTTTTTAGAAAGGCTGGTGTCCCTTGGCTAGGTACAGCCACCCCCTGGCCAAATAAACGAAGACTCCTGAATTAGTTTACTGGACCACAAATAAACGATTCATTTACTGAGAATGAGGTGTTCCCTGAAAACTCACACCTTAGACACAAGGTCTACAGAATAACAACCAGGGATTACAGTGGATCAGGTGTTGTAAATAAACATTATTGCTGCAAGACAAGCTAGCATTATCATGAGATGTAACAACAGAGTTGTAAGCAACCAGGTTTTACTCAGTAAAACACAAGAGTAAAGTATTCAGTTTTGAATGCCCTATATCCTCCAGCTACAGCAACCAGAGTTCAGAGAAAACTGATCAATAAAGAAAAGCTTCAAACCATAATAACAACAACCCTGCACTGGGACCATGTGTGTAGGAAAGCCAGAGAAACTCCACCACTGAAGGCTAAAACCACACTTTGCCAGCTGATCTGTCCCAAAACATTCCCTGTGCTTCAGAGAGAAAATTTTGTAAGGCAGACAGAAAGGAAAGGAAAACAAATATGGAAGTGATAACTAAAATCATTTTTAAAGCATCCAGCTGGTGGCTAATGTGGCTAGGTCACCCTGACATAAGGAACATAAGGATACTATTTTCTTGCTACAACTGTGGTTTCATATGTAGTTCAGTCACTTGCTTTTTGATGTGTTTGAAATTTTCCCCAGGGGAAATTTCTGATTCAACTCCCCCTATTCTCACAGGATTCAATACAAGTGTTACCTCTTCTCCTGATGTTCCTTTTTGTCCTGTGTTTTATCAATTTTCAAGAAAATATCCTGAACTGACTGAACAGACAGAAATTACTGTTTACAATCTGCTCCCCATCTATTTCACACTTTTTTTTAAACCTGGTTTGGAAGAAAATAATCCTACCAACTATATTTACACTTCTAGCTGCATCAAAATAATAATTAGGCACAGGAAGGATTAGATATAAAACAATCCTATATGCTTGAAAATATTAGGGAAAAATGAGAATTAAATTTCAAGTTACTTGTGCGCACCCCTTCCACTCCACAAGACAAAACTGAAAAACGAGTAAGGAGAAAAAAAAAATGAAGCTGCTTATTACCCATTTACTACTGTCTGCACGTATTAATGTCTCTAGCCACATGTGTAACTCAGAATTACCTAAAAGGAAATGATCTGAGATTGATTTTGTTTTAGCCTACGTAGGTTACAGGAGTGACACACAGCTGTTCTTACTGAGTTTCATTTTATCAAGTGTCTACCCACAAAAAAAGCAATTAGTGGCTGCACAGCAGTAGATTAGAAAAACCTGGGGACTAAATCAGGCCACAAACTGAAAGTCAACACTGCATTAGGCAATAAAGGCAGCAAACATCACTCTAGAACATTTTAGCAATATTACACAGAAACCTTGGGAGAAGCACTTTGTTCTAACTGTGTTTGAGGGCACCATAAGCTGCTGTGGGCAGTACATCTCTGTGTGCGCCGACAAACAAAAGGAGGGGTACAGCAATAACAGAGACCAAACAGAACAGATGAAAAATAAAAAGCCATGAGTCAAAAACTCTCCAACCAGTGATGGGACACTAATCCAGAAAGGGAGAAACCTATCTTCCTCTTGTTCACTCTGCTATCACACAGAGGATCCCAAACAGCTACGAATGAATCACATGAGCAAAAGACAAATTCATTCCAAAACATTTCAACAGAACTGCTGACAAAACCATTTCTGCTGTATCTCCACAAAGATCAGCTTTGGCATCTCAGTCAACTCTTTGTGGACTAAGGTCAGAACTCGTGAGGGACAGCACTAGGCCAAGTCTCTCATACCCTGGGTAAGCACTTGCTTCTGGTAGGAGACACCAGAGTGACATCCTCCAGGAACTGAGAGACTCTTTGAAATAAAAACTCCCATTCAAAGTAGTCACATTCTACCTGCATTTGCAAATAGTTGCAAGGGAATTAAAATGGCATTGTTCAGAAATTCCCTACTGGAAATAAAAGACTCATTTACATGACTCTTTCAGTCAAAAATAATTTTCAATAGCTCAAAAACTTAGAAAACAATCTATTCAGGCCTGCAAATATTGGGAATCTAACTTAGAGTTGCCTAGACTCCCTTGACGGCAAATAGAAGGACATTCCATGACAAGGAACTGCAGGTTGCTGTGCAATAGGGAATTGAGCAGAACCTCAAGAAGTTTGCAAACTTCATTTGTAAAAGTGAACATATAAACCCAAAAAAAAGTCAGCCTCTACCCAAGCACTGCTATGGGGAAAGACCTACCAAGGTCACCTTTTTTCTGTTGGTCTCTCCAAGTTCTGAGCAAGGACTGATCCTATTCCACATTCTCAAATCATCGAGCTCTAAAATAGTCAGGAAGCTCCTGATCCTTACCCTTGCGAAGGACAATCTCTTGACATGGCAGCAAGTGCACATTAGAGCCTCCCTTCAAGTGCTGGCCAGAATAGAGTGAAAGACAAATCACCACAGAGGCACTCACAGAAAAGGAAGCCCTCAAGCTGTAGGTGTTGGAGGACAGCAGAAGGACCATTCAAGNGTCTCTCCAAGTTCTGAGCAAGGACTGATCCTATTCCACATTCTCAAATCATCGAGCTCTAAAATAGTCAGGAAGCTCCTGATCCTTACCCTTGCGAAGGACAATCTCTTGACATGGCAGCAAGTGCACATTAGAGCCTCCCTTCAAGTGCTGGCCAGAATAGAGTGAAAGACAAATCCCCACAGAGGCACTCACAGAAAAGGAAGCCCTCAAGCTGTAGGTGTTGGAGGACAGCAGAAAGACCATTCAAGAAGTATTTTTTATATATATATATATATTTTTATATATATATATACACCTCACTTCCCCTGTTTATGTAATTTTCATTTCTTGGCCACAGTGGGATAGATAGGTCTTTTTAATTTTTTTTGAGTTACACAAAAAAACCTGCCGTAGCATTCTTCTGAGTGACATTACTTGTCAATCACTATTTCTGCTATTCTTGTTTCTCAGTCTTCACTTCTGTCCACTTTTTCCATTTTTACCTTATTTTTACCTCTGTGTTTTCCTCCCATTTCTTTACCTCCTATCATCTAATTCCTACCTCTGATCTCCTCTATATTTCTGTCATGTGGATGATACTGATCTTTACATGTTGCGACTTTATTTCACACTTCAGGCAGAGCAATGGGATATGTATTACCACTCCAAGATCATTGTTTCAAATCCATTTGCAGACTCAAAGACAAATAGATAGCAAGGATTGAAATAATAATGTACTTCCCTTTAAAAAAAAAAAAAATTAAATGCTGGCACACATTACCTAGGCTGTAAAAGTACAGTAGGCAGTTTGCATCACACTGCTCTAAAGACAGGAAACACCTCCAGAGAGCAGGACTATGGAACAGCAGGCATGCCTTATTTCGACAAAGATACTCTAGAGGTTAGAGGATATAACTTCTGCAAAATGGTGACAATCAAAAACCTGTCAGAGGGTGATGGGGAAGGAGAGAAGAAATAAAACATGAATATGTCTTCCAGTGTACCAGACCAGAGGGAGGGGACAAAGGAAAATAACTGTACAACACTTACTTCCTTTATTTGAAAGGAGCACTCTGCATGAATATTTCAGAAAGTCTACTCATTTTCAGAATGGAGGATTATACAGTGATAGATTTTTAAGCATTCAATTCAATGCTAGAAAACTGCAATCACATTTTTCAGAACTTGACGTAAGATGTATAGGAACAACCCCACTATTTTTAGTCATACTATCATGGAAATGAAACTTCCACACAATGACTTATTTACATACGATTCCTTAACTAAATATTTTTAAACAAAATTCCTGGTAGCATGTTAAAAATTCATCTGATCAAAAGGACTTCTTTCCTTAAAAAGTCAATGAGCTTTCCTTCACTTACTAGTACAGGTCTCTGGCTGTGCTTATACAACATAACACTGCACTGGAAAAAAAAAAAAGAGGCAGCTTTTATATTTAATGACAAATTTATTCTAAAAGCAAATTTCTTTTCTGTCTCTCCAGAGAGACTTCAGTAACATTCTGGACAGCAACCAACATCTCTATAATACTGCTACTGAGTATTAATATATTAAATTCTTCCTACAATAATACTAGATGATATTTAGACCTTGACATCTATAAAAGTGCTTACAAAGGAACTACCAATTTGTGTCAAAATAACAACTAACAGGCACAGACTGCCACCTAGTGATTTTAATTATCTAAAAGGAAGAAGAAACTAAACAAATGAAAAAAAAATCAGCCTCCCTCTTCCAGAACAAGAGAAAAAAACCCCATTCATTCTTTCATATTTTATATCAACATATACAAAAAACCTCATATTGTATTACTTCTATCACTTTTTATTAATTTGACGGTAAATTCAGGAGGGGGATGGGGAAAGAGTCATGTATGTAAGTGTATGTAATCTTCCTCATAAGATTCATCAGGTTGGTTGGTTGTCACTTCCATCTGGAATTTCTCCTTCTTTTACAAGGAACGTAGCCTTTTCATAAAACAAGCATTCCATCTAGAGATTATTTAATCTCTGCGACTACACTGATAGGCTGACACATCCCTCAAAATGTTGTATTCTTTCAATTTTTGCACTTTCAGTCTTTTCTGTTTCTCCTCAGCATTGTAACTACATTTTCAGTACATCCTCCAGTTCATCTTTGGCATTCCCTCTTCAGTCACTGCCTGTTTTGTACTGAATTTCACTATCAGTCAAGAAAGAAGCTGAGTTACACATGTCCTCTTACCTGCCTTACGAAGCTGAATTACCATTCTGTACCTGAGTCCTGAATCCAGGACCTTATCTTCAGACTCTTTTTCTGTTCAAACTTTATTTCAGATATTGTCTTCATTTACTTATGGGCACCTCAGCAGCACCATAAAGAACTTTTATTTTTCCTCTGTATTGGGTTTGCATGGCCAGGTTTTGATAGAAGGGGAAGGAGCTACAGGGGCGGCTTCTGTACGAAGCTGCCAGAAACTTCCCCTGTGTCCAAGAATGGCCAATGTCAGTCAGCTCCAGGACAGACCCACCTCTGGCCAAGGGCTATACGAGAAGGAAACAAAAAAAGCTATGGCACAGACATGATTGTGCTCAGACAAGAGCACAGTGAAAATATGCGAGAGGAACAGCCCTGCAGGCCCCAAGGCCAGTGAAGCAGCAGGGGGACGAGGTGCTCCAGAGGCCAAAGCAGAGATTCCCCTGCAGCCTGTGATGGATACCACAGTGAGGCGGCTGTGCCCCTGCAGCCCATGATGGGGGAAGAGATCCACTTGCAGCCCCCTGGAGAAACCCACATCAGAGCAGGTGTAACCCCGTGGGAAGCCTGCACTGGAGCAGGCTCCTGGCAGAATCTGTGGCCCTGTGGAGAGAGGAGCCCATACTGGAGTAGCTTTGCTGGCAGGGTTTGTGACCCTGTGTGGGACCACACTGGAGCAGCCTGTTCCTAAAGGACTGCACCTTGTGGAAAGGACCCACGCTGGAGCAGCTCATGAAGAACTGCAGCCCAGGGGAAAGAGTCATGCTAGAGAAGTTCATGGAGAACTGTCTCCCATGGGAGGGACTCCACATTGGAGCATGGAAAGGACTCATCTCCCTGAGGAAGAAGCAGTGGCAGAGACAACATGTGATGAACTGACCATAACTCCAATTCTCTGTCTCCCTGTGCTGCTGTGGGGGAGGAGGAGGTAGAGAATCAGGAGTGAAGTTAAGCCCAGAAAGGAGGGAGGGGTAGAGGGAACATGTTTTTAAGATTTCTTTTACTTCTCATTATCCTAGTCTGATTTTGATTGGTAATAAATTCAACCGATTTCTGTAAGTCAAGTCTGTTTTGCCCATGGCAGTAATCGGTTTGTGACCTTTCCATATCCTTGTATCAACTCATGAGCCTTTTGTTATATTTTCTCTCCCACGTCCAGTTGAGGAGGGGAGTGATAGAGCAGCTTTGGTGGGTACTGGCCTCCAGCCAGGGTCAAACACCCACATCAAGTCCTGCCTTCTCCACCTCCTTCTCTCTCAATCACTATCAACATTTTCAGTTCACTTTTCACCTAGACCAAACACCAGAATCTGTAAAACTTTTTATTAATGTAGGAAAACAGCAAAAAGCTTTTCAAATTTGTCCTTCTCCTCTAGCTGACACACTTTTCCTCTAGCAAGTACAATCTTTGCAATAGTCTGAATGAATGTGAAGAGACAGCTTCCTACCTTGTTAATTTGACCTCACCAGCACTTTATATACTTACCCATTTTTTTACGATCATATGAAACAAGAGCACTTCTTAGTTTTTCCTCATAAAATGTATCCTCTTATTCACCCTGAAGAGGTCAGTACCCTTTTTGAGCAAATGGCAATACCAGTTTCATTAGTCCTTGTTCAATGTTCATATAAGTACTTCCCCAATTCTCATGTTCCCTCTCATGCTTTAAACGAGTTCTTTCCAAATATTCCGAAAGTCACATCATAGCTTCCTCAAAAACCTCATTTAAAATCTTTATTATACCCATGAAATAAACCTGATTCTAGCTAGGCTGCTGATGTGCTGTGACTGCTGGTTATCATCCTGATGAACACAGTGTAAACAGTCCTTTGCACTCCCTCAACAGACTCCCTGTGCTCTGTCAGGGCAGTCAGGGCTGTCACAGAGTCTTTGAACAGCAGTAGCACTTTGGAATAGGCTACCAATAAAATGCTACTACAAAGATTGAATCATCTCTTTCCTTCATTCCAATATTATATGACTGTCTTACATCAAAAAAACCATCAAATTACCCTCAAAGCCTAATAATAATACAATATAAAGTTTATAAGTACCCTACTAATATAAAGTTTGTCCCTTTTGTCTTTTAAACTGGAGATGTTCACTAAACCCCAAGAAGGTTGCTTATGCAACCATCTGTTCCTGCTGCTTATTTCCCAAACAATGTCTTCTGTTGCCTATGTTTCCAGCAACTGGTTGCTGCCTCAGAGGCCTGGTTTTCTTATGGAGTCTAGTACACAGAGTCAACATATCACACCAGTTACAGAACTGGAACTCAGTCTCAACAAGCAGCACTAAAGATCACTGCTAACAGAAGTTCTATCCAAATTATTTGAACATTAACGTGTAAACAAAAGAGCAAGATGACACATTTCGTGCCTTAATTAATGTCTCCCTTGATGGGGGAGAGTTTTAGCGTTTTAGAATCTTTCCTAATTCTTTTAGGAATTCAGGAGGCGAACGGAAACTTCTTCAGTTTCTGCTTTCAGATAGTTGTTTATTTCTTATCAGAGGAAGAGAGTCACTTAATGTGGCTCAGCACAGGGCAGAGAATGCAGGAAGAAGTCCGCACTATCAAGATTAGACAGTCTTTTTAAAGGTAAATTATCCAATTAAAATGTCAAACGAAAAATATTTTCACATTTCCACTAATGTTCAATAAATCACTTTGTCACATACACCAGAATTGCGGAATTTTTCATCCAATCACCTTAAACTACTTCTACTGCAAAATATGGAGGAATAGAAGAAGAAGAAGAAACTTAGAGAACAACAATCCTCCATTTTGAAGTTTCTTACTTTTATCTATTTACTATATTAACAAGCCCAAAGACCCTAAATTTTCACCTTGTGATAATCTTACATAACATCTAATAATCTTACAGATCATCTAGTTCACACCAGTGCAGATTCTAACTCTTCCCAAAGGGTAGGTAATTTTCTCCATGGGTGAAGGTCAAAGACAGTGTTGTCCAGGGGCGTAGAATCCTTCAAAACAGGCAGAGAGATATTCTCTGCTTTCTGGATTCCAACAGCAAGAGAACATGCACATAATAATTGATGCAGAGAAGCAAGGCGACAAAAAATGGCTGTGTTTCTGAAACTTCTTATAAGTATAGTCTTTGTCCTCTCCCCTTTTTGGTTTGCTCAAAAAAAAGTAGATCTTTGTTCTCCAAGACGGCTGTAACACATCTTTATTATCATTAAACAGATTTAATCACTTGCTGCAAAAGGTCCCAGTCATCTCTGTGCCTTGAAGAAAGTAAGCTGCTGAAACCTAGTATTTTATAACCTCCTCTTTAATAGCCCAGTGGGGGAGTAGCATTTGCAGGGGGGAGTAGCAATTGCCAAATTAAAAGCTGTATCATGTTACTGTATCCACAAACAGCTTCCAAGACCTGTAAAATGCTATGCATTAAGTAGCCTGCCATACATGAAGCATTGATTTTATGGTTTTTCAGCATTCCAGTAACAGTACTTCCCACAGCAAAATGGGTAAAAAAAGAGCAGAGATGTTAATATGAAACTGATGTCAGATTTATAAATTAACTTACCATATTTGTCTCTCAAGCCAACTGTACATCTGAAGACTCCACCAAAGGCCACGTCTTCACCAAATACAACTGAAAAGAAGAACAGTAGGGGAGGCTAATATTACTTCAAAGCATCTTACTTATAAATGATCATGTTTCAAAGGCTTTTATATGAGACACTAACAAAAGTAACACCGAACATTTCATGTCACTTCAAGATTTATTTAGATCTAAGCATTTCTTATGCGCAGCCTGACTATAACACATGAAGAACCAAGGTTAATGAAGGAATCAGAACACCAACACAGCTGTCTCAAAACAGAATTCATGAAACTGATTCTGTCAGGCTTTCATCAAACTAATTATTTTTCTGAAATAACCTATAACAACACAGTATCTAAAACTAAATGAGTAAAATTCCAAAAAGCAATCACATTCAGTCAGTAAAGAGTCATTGAAATTAAGCCTTCTGCTTCAACTGGTAACCATTTGCATTCTCATCCACAGATTTCAGTAATACAGTGTTTTGAAAATCATCAAATTGAAGTTTTTTTCAAAATACCAATCCAATATGAAATTTCACTTGCCAGATCCCGGAAGAGTGACTTCTAAGAAACCCTTCTACAGAAAAGATGACTATTTAACAGCTAGGACAGTTCTCAGTATTTAACACTACTATTCTTGTGGTCAATAAAGTTTTATCACTAAAAGTATTTGCCTTTAAAACTTAGCTTCATATCAACTCATCTGCTTGGGTTTTTTTTCCTTGAATTTCTGGAATGATTTAAAAATTATGACTAATTTTTCTTAAAACAGTTTTATTAATTTATTTCACAGAACAAATATTGCCCATTTCAATTTTTTAAGCACGTAAGGTGTGCAGCAGTATCACCAATAGCTGCTTGCATGAACTAGGGTCAGTTCTGATTATTCTCCAATTCCTCAATATTCTCCATATTCTAAAGGACACAAAATAATAAGTTAAATAAAATAAATTTCTGATTAGAATCACTAAAAGGGATTAACATACTTGTGCTAA
The DNA here is from genome assembly GCA_013397865.1 of Struthidea cinerea. Taxonomy (NCBI): domain Eukaryota; kingdom Metazoa; phylum Chordata; class Aves; order Passeriformes; family Corcoracidae; genus Struthidea; species Struthidea cinerea. The sequence continues at coordinate 1,653,662 of VZTI01004934.1, read as the reverse complement.
TCACATCAATGACACCACTTAAAGAAAAATAACTTCTATAATAATATAAAATGAATGCACTCATGGGGTGTATGATTGTACTATGTCCCTAGATCACTTCTCTAAATAATTTTTAACAATAATTTGTGAGGGATTTTATGTACTAAAACCTTTCTGTTACCATATGGCTCCTTTTTGAGCCAGCTGGCATCTACAAAAAATATTCCCATTTAATGCCGGTATCCACAAACTTGAATGGATTTACTCATTCAGTTTAGCCACTGAAATATATTTTCCTGGAGAGATTCTAATTCTCATCAACCCAAGTATGAGGATTTCCACACTTAAACAATTGCTCAATTCCCATACAACAAAAAACATATGAAGGACGTTTTCGATTGCGAAAAGTCCTAATTAATTCAGTAAGTGCAGCGATTCTGAGAACTCACGTCTGGACTGTAGAACTCCAACATCATCTTGCAAAGGGCTTTACAAAGACTCAGCCCTGCAAAGCTGACGAGCAAGACTGGAACCTCAGAGCAACTGGTTCTCTAAAGGCTGAAGACCACATATGAGTCTAGGTTCCTGCTAGACTAACATTCTACTTGCTTTTATCTGGCAGATTCTATAGAAATGGTACTAAAATCTGTTCTTGGCCCTAATTTACCTCCAGTTGCCTAAGTTTAATCTAATTGAGATGCATATAACACAGCTGTAGGTTGAGAGGGAATGTACAGGCATAGTACTGGACAGACAACATGGAATTCGTCCCAACAGATTAGACAATTAGTCAGACTTTAGGTTGAGCAGTGGTTCAAGCAGTGCCAAAAAGGGTTACTAACATACTAAAAAGCAAACCCAAAATTACACAAGATGAGGCAGACTTTGCAGATGTGTTCTGAAGCATCTCCTTCAGATATCTGGCCATCATCATGCCTTTGGTTAGGACAACAGAAGCAAAAGACCTCCTGTTACGTGTAAGAATTAAAAGTGGAGTAGTTTTGTGCAAGAGTTTAGGATAAACCTTTTAAATCCCACTATAATGAAGCAGCATCTTCCAAGTTCTGGGTTATCCAGACCACAAAAGCCTAGCAAATCTTACACTGCCTATGCTCAATAATGAAAAGAAATCAGTAAAGCTATAAATTAATTTTGGAGGGCAGGGAAGAAAGCAGAATGTACAGAGTAAGGAATATATGGTCCCTAAAAATATACCAGTTTTAGGGAACAGAAAGTTTTAAGAGATTTACAAGTAACGTTTACATTTTTAAAACTCCTACTGGTGAGACTCAAGCTGCCCTTAAGTACAGTTCTCATCAGTAATACTATCTGCATGTTAAATAATGTGTCTTCTGTCTTCACCTTCAAATGAAATACACAGAGCTAAAACAGAAGATACATCTGCATCTTAGACCATACAATCCATTAGTAATCTATTAATGCAACACATTTTTAAGATTTGAGATCAAAGTGTAGAAATAACTTATCAGAAACCTTTAAAGGCTGTGAGAAATACATTAAATATTGTACACAGATAGGTAAACCAAAACACAGTTTATACAAAGCAAAACACACTAATAAGTAAAAGGTACCTGCAGTTGGATCTTTGGCTAAAGCATTGTCCAAGGCACTTGTTATGGATTGGAAGAGATTCATCTTCTGAGTTTGCCCTGTGTGAGAGTGATCAGCAATTTAATTTGGTTCAAAACACAAAGTACATTAGAAAACACTGGTGCAAACATGTCTAAAACCTTAACCATCAAAAATAAGATCTCTGTTAGGAATACCCAAGATTCATTTGCTGAATAAACTTAAATTATGGGATAGATGGGACTGAGCATTGCATACTTTGCCTTCCCAAGGACTGTAATTCTACTACCCTGAATCCAAACTTTCTTTCAAAAAACTATGCTTTTGCCTAGAGCAAATGCAGCTTTGCAATGCTCAGTCAAACACTGGGAACAATGACTTCCTTTTCAAAGGAAGAAACCAACGTACTATTGTTTTGAGGCCTGGGATCCCCCACTGCTAAAATTCACCAGATCTCATGAAGCTTGTTTTATTATTCTTTAATCACAATTTTTAAAGCTCCAGCCTTTCCCATTTACAGACACCTATTGTTATCAGAAGTTTTCTAGACCACTGGCCTGCTCTCTGCACTGCAGTTAGTAAGTGTCTGAAGCATCAAATCCATACTCCAAAGAAAGGAACTTGGAGTTGAAGTAAAGCAAGCTGTTTTAAAATATTTGAATTTTAATTCAAACCAAGAAAGGCTACCAGAGTGCTCTTCTTCATTCCAGCACTGCAGGGAAAAACAAGGCGGCCTGAAAGCAAAGATGGACCAAAACAGCCTGGTCCTCACTACTGTGACCAATTCAGATTCTCCAAGCAAATACAATAATTCTTAAAAGAAACCAAGAAAGTAAGAAATTGCTTGGCTGACATTTGGTAGCTCTTTAACTGGCAAAACCTTTAAGTCGTGACTAGAAGCCACAGTCCAGGAGAATGCTACCTACCAACACATACAGTGTGTAAAATTAAATAAATAAATAAGATGGTTATGTGAAGATCCCACACAAACATAACAGGTGTTAGAATTCAGGAAGGAGAACTACATTCTTTTTCCAGTAGTTACAGTAACTCTCAACAAATGTTCAGCTTCCCTTTCTTCTAAATCATTAATTAATGTTAGTATTTTTTGTTAAAGACTCGTGTCACGCCACACCTGAGTAGCTGCATTCCTAGACATTCCTGTGCTCAGTAACTTCACTTGTTATACTTTACATGGCCCTTTAAGGAGAGGAAAATGTAAAAACAAAAAAAAATTGTTATGGGAACTATTCAAGTTATACAAAATCCCTACTGAACAAAATTTACAAATTCAAGAGAAGAAAAGCTGGGGAACAGCAGCTGTTTCTCTCTTTCCCAAGTCATCCACATTAGTACTTAGGTTATCTTTTCTACAAGATACCATCCTTCCAGTATTTGATATAAATAAATGGCTATTACTTAAGCTACTGTGAGAAACTCCGCACCATGATAGTTCTAACCTGCTTCTCTTGCTTATAAAACAGGCCTTTGTATCAGCTCACACAGGAAAGGGGGAACTAATTGTGCCTTTCAGATTTGAACTGTGAAGTTGGAAAAGCATTATCTCAACAATATCAGGATCACTATAGACATAACTTTATTTCACTTCCACTACTTTTCACAGAATTTCAAAGTGTATTTTAACTCACAGGAATTAGCTTTCTATTAATAAATGGCAGTAACTGGCATGCCACGCCAGAGCTTCTTCACATGACCTCAGGCAGGGACCTGCTACACATGAGCTTCACCAGTGGCACCTTGGATGCCTGCACATCTCTTTATCATAGAGAAAACTCCATTTCTGTTGGTTATGATCAAGATGCAACACCAAGGTATCCAACTAAGTAACAAGTTTTCTAGAGGACAGTGAGGTTCATGTGATAGTAACAGCTGTTCTACAGCTGGCAGGCTTCTTCCAGGTGAATTCTGCACCAGCCATTTGCAGGGATGCATCTCAGAAATAAAAGTCAAACGCCATGCGGTGCTCATTTCCAAGTTATCTGTGTTTACTCTCAACCATGTGACCACGAGGATGACCTCGAATCTTTCAGCGGACAGCAGTCTTTATTCATCATAGATTTATTATCACACTCGTGACCTAAGTATGCAGTACAAAAACCCGGGTAGATGTCAAGTCAGCAGTTACGGCTAGAAGCTTTTGGAACAGGACAGGGACCGAGGATGGCCTTGCAGGTCTGAGCACACGATGGGCCCATCTACCGCAGCTCTGGCTCTGACTGCCCAAAACACTTCACCACCCCCGCGCCGAGGGGGCCTGCGGCACCCCCGGCCTCGCCAGCGGCCCACAGGGCCTTCCCACCCACAGCCAGGGATTTCTGCGGAACACCCGCGGGTGGAAGTGCCGAGGACACAGCGGGGTCACGCGGCCATGCGGATGCCTCCGCTGCCCGGGACCCGACTCGCAGCGCCCCACCGGGCCCTCGGCGGGTTCTGCCTGCCTGCCTGCCTCCCTCCCATCCCAGACGGGGCTGTTGGCGGCCTCCCCCAAGAAGGCGGGGGCGACAGGGCGGACCCGGCAGCAGAGCGAGGTTGAGGCCGGCCCGCGGGGTGGACCCCGGCCCAGCCCCGCTCTCACCGTACTCGCTGGGCGCCGGGTCCGGCTGGAAAGCGAAGTGCGCGGCGGCCCG
>VZTI01004934.1:1588085-1648771 GCA_013397865.1 Struthidea cinerea | reverse complement strand
GCCACAGCCACAGGCACGGCCATGGCCGCCGCAGTCATAGGCACGGCCAGAGGGGGCCTCGCCGCCCCCCACAGTCGCAGCTGAAACCAAAGGCTGCACCTCTCCCCTCAAACTCTTCTCTTTTCTTCCACTGCAGGGGTTGTCGTGTCGCCGCCCCAGAATCGACAAGTCGTAGACTGGTTTGGGTTGGAAGGGACCTTAAAGATGATCTAGTTCCAACAACCTTGCCAGGGGCAGGAACACCTTTAACTGGGCAAGGCTGCTCAGAGCCCCATCCAACCTGGTGGTGAACGCTTCTGTGGATGGGACATCCACAGCTTCTCTGGGCCACCTGTTCCAGTGCTTCACCATTCTTGCAGTAAAGAATTTTTTTCCTGATATCCAGTCTAAACCTATACTCTTCCAGTTTGAATTCATTCCCCCTTATCCTGTCACTGCACACCCTTGTAAATCTCTCCAATTCACCAATATCTGAAATCCTCAAATTCTACACCAGCAGGTGCCCCAGAAGGGTAAAAAGAACTCATAGATCTGTAGATATTACACTCCGTCTCTCAAAACCCCTCTCAACTGCCCATCCAACCTGGCTCTCAGTCTGTCTTATTTTTAATTAATTTTTTCCAAGTTCTTTTCTTCCTAACATTCTTGCTCATACTTTCACTACATTATTTTATTGAAATTATGATCTTTCATATGCACATGTTTTCTCTGTCAGGTTTTATAAAAACATTCTTTCTAATGTTCTCCTTACCAAAGTGACCACCTCACATTCCTTCCCTCATCCAGGTGAATCTTCTTGGTCTACTTCTGCAGCCTCCATTTCTTTGTCGGTACACCCGTCCTTGCTGCCTTTTAGTTGTCTCCACATCAATCCTTTCCCTTTTGTCAGTGCTTCACATGTGCATACCTCTTCATCAACCCCTTTCATGCAGCCTCCAACGCGTGACAAGCTTTGAGTTGTTCTTCCCTGCCTGTTTCGATGTTATCTGTGAGAGAAACCATACTGGTTGGCATTTTTACTTTGCTCCAAGAACTCTAACTCAAAACTGTGCCTCAAAGGAAAGGGCTATAAATTAGAATGATGTATATATGGCATCACCTCTTCCAAATGAGAGGGCTCATATGTAACCCTGTACGAACAGGGTTTAAATACTGGTTTATGAGATTTCATGTCTAACATAAAATATGTATAACTGTTATGATTAGATATTCTTTTTTTTCTGAGTTCCAAGCCATTACTGAAAATTCCTGTAATGACCACAGTTCCATTTCAGTGAAGACTATTGTTTCATTATGTATTTTGTGGAAAAAAAAAAATTCATGTTGATTTCGAATGTCTTAATCATTAGGATTTGTGCAAGATAAAAGGCTTAATCCTGCTGCTAACTCGGGAGACCATCCACTTGCTCTTTAACGTGCCCTTTATCCTTAGAGACTGCTGACAATGCACTCAGATTTTGAGTGATTGAGCATGGCATCAAACAAGTTTGAACATGTTCCAGTATATCCCAGGGATGCAAGGCACTTATTTAAGTTTCTAAACAGGTGAGAATGTTAATAAACAGTAGAAAAGCCATCTTTGCAATGAATGAGGAGTATAAATGTCAAATGTTGAGGTTGCTTCCAGCTTCACCTGAAGGCTACGCACAGGTGTTTGAAAAAGTTTAGTACCTGGAAAACATCATAACCATCGAGTGATATATAATCATTGTATATGTAATATGTATTGCTAATAGTGGAAGATATTACAAATATCCAAGTTTAGAATGCAAATAATTGTGTTTCTTTCAGAAAGCAATGTAGCTGAGTAGGAGAAATTTAGTTATATTTCCCATCGTTGTTGCAAGATCTGCAAAACTTAAAAATGGAGAGCAATAGTATAGAAAGGAATTCCTTTACATGTGAGTCTGTCATCTATTACTAATATTTCAGTTGTTGGATCCGTGAATTGCTAAACTTTTACTATAAACTGTAAGATATATTCTCTTTATGTACAGTTACTATACGGCATGCTGTTATTTATAAAATATGGTGATGGCCTTGTAGGAGAGACTCCAGTTTACAGCACAGGCAGATAAAGATACTCCTTCCTTAGTTGAGAGACTCTTGTCTCCTACACCTGGAACTTGAAAAGGAAAAGAATGGTCATGTGGCCCAGTACCTTACAGAGGAAGTTACAGCATTTATGATGGAATGGTGGAAAGAAGAAATATCTTCAGTAAGCTGTGTTCACCTGCTAGTCAGACCTAGGTGAAAGAGAAAAAAGTATCTGGGGATATACTAACATCTGAATTATTCTTGTCTTTTGAGTACAAAAGATGGTTTGTCCGCAAGGCCTTGGATATTTGCACTGGTACTAAAAAAAAAAGGGGCAATCAAAGAGGTTTATCCCAATGTACTTTGTCTGACCAATATTTTAGTGGAGTTGAGTCCCACCATTCATGTCTTTCCGGCTCTGATGGGATAATAATTACATCCATGTTGTTGCTGGTATGCATTATGATATTCCAGCAACTTCAATTACATTTTGAAGACATTTTTCTCTTTTGGAAGTTGTTCAATCACTTAGGGCCACTTCTGTTAAATCTGTACAGCAGACATTAAGAGCTGCAATCAGCTGCATTCCCCATCTGTGTGTATTAGTCATTTTGCACATCCTTAGTGTTGTTGACAACCATTTAAAAACTCTGGCAGGGATTACTATTATTTGTGAATAATCACGCAGAGCAATTAATGAGGATCTGATGATGATTGCAGACCCTACTGACACAGACCAGATTATGCCCATATTTGTGCCAGCATCAATCAGGTGTAACTCCTTTGATGTCCAATTTGTTGCCTCTGATTGACATGGATCTAATTGTGAGCAAACTGCAATATTGGATTTGGACATAAACATATGGCTCCAAGTCTACTATTCTATTTCAAAATCTCTCAAAATTTTTACATAGCTTGCAGCTAAACCTTAAATTTATCACATTTCCCAGTAGGTGTTACTTCATTTAAATTACGTTTCTGTAGATGATGAAGCATCCGGGCGATTTCTGTTGCATTCCTTCGAGCATGGTTGTTTTCTTGTCACTTCTGTCTGACATGCTGTAGTGTTGCTGTAAGTTTTCCTCCCTGTTCTGTGGTTCATGGAAGGAATTCTGTTGCATGTTTCCACCCCAACAGCTGATTAGCTGATTCACCCCCTCTTATAGGAGCTGTTAGTAAGCACTCTTGTCACGCTGATCCTGCGTCTTGGCACTACAGCTGTTTTCGTGCTGTTGGCTGTCTTCTGTCTTCCTTCTACCCTTATTATTATCTGCCTTGTCCTTCTTTTTCTGTACTGGTACTTTGGAGCTGTTTCCTCCCATCCCTCCCCTCTCAGACAAATGGGGTTTTTTGCTGATTAGGGACAGTCATCTCTTTCTTGGATACGTGAAAAGGATAAGTTGTAGCATTTGACCTGACTGGTTTTATTATCAGTCCTGTACGGGTTAAATGTGGGAACAGAAAGGGTTGTCTTACGCCTAAGAATGAGTAAGACAAACCAAACAAGACAAGCAATGGTTTTGATCAATAGGACTTAGAAGTAAATTGTTTCATCTTACGTAGCATTAATGCCAGGGACCCTTTTGCAGTTTAGCAGAGAAATTATTATTTTACACTTTGATAAAAAGCAGGTCGGGGCAATCTATCTGGAACCAGACAAGTTGTAGTGTGGCAGAGAGCAGAAAAAAAAAAGGAGAAGAAGCTTTAATGGAGTAGTTTTATATTCATTTGCATGTAAGGTCAGAAATCATCCAGTTACTTGTGCCATATGACCCACCTCTGTGGTAAGACAGTGCTTCCCGCTGAGTCTACAATAGTAACTGTGGGATTCATCCCCAACTGTGTTTTAGATTTTTAAACACTGCACACTTAAGGTGAAGACAGTTCTGTTTTAAAATTACATGAGTAATTCATAACATTAAGTGAATCAAGGCTAGAAACTGCGGTGTCTATCCATAGAGATGTTATTCCGCTTTCTTTAGGCGACATTTCAGTGTTTCATAATTACAGGATGAGAATCCCACTCCTCTGTTTAATTCAATCAGTTTTAATTGCCTTGAAACCGCAGAGCATATTTAACTCTATTTTCTACTGACTCAATCTAGAAATACCTGTACAGGGAAATGATTTCTAATAGTTGACAGCTCATAATTCTAATGCCAAAAAAAGTCATAATGAAATCCAATTTGTATAAGGAATAGGGATCACATTTTTATTCTGGGGATAGTTAAATGTAGGAACAATTTACCTGAGAACATGCTGGATTCTCATCACTTCGACTCTTCAAATCATAACTAGATTTCTTTGTAGAAGCGGTCCTGTAGCTCAAGCAAAAGTTACGATCTTGATAGCAAAACTACTGGGTGAAGTCATACTGAAATAATCTTATTAATACCTTGCAGTTCTAAAATGCCTGTCGTTATTCAGTAATAAGTGAGAATTGCTATTGGACTGGTCAGGAAACTATGCCAAAAATCTTAATCAGATTCAGAAACAAGTGGAGTGATGGATTCTTCATGTACATTGAATGTATTTTGTATATATGTGTATACATACATACAGCTGACTTTATAAGCAGTGTTCAAAAAACAAATATACAAAGATGGCTTTAAGTAATGGTGATGTGATTAAAGAAGTCACCTTTGGATCGCATGAGTTCCCAGCAGGTTTCCACAGTGTTCTGCCTGCTGCTGGCAGGTGCTGCTCTGGAGATAACTCTGTACCAAGCAACATATTCAACAGGTTTGAGTAAGTGTTTGAGATTCTGTTCACCTTGCCACAGACTGGCCTTTAGCTGCTGATCAGAGTGGGAGCTGTGATCAGTTGCAAAAGCAATAAATCTCACCCCATAATGTTAATAGTACTTTCTGAAATTAAACATACAGAATTTGTACTCTACCAGCTGGTGAAAAAGTGAAAGTCCTACTGCTGCCATAAAATTGTAAAATATGCCATACTTTTACACATGGAGACATCGATTTCTGTGCAACACCTGGCCATTTGTTGAACTAATATCACTAGCCAGAGAGCAGTATTGCATAAGTCAGCGCAGTATCCAGACCCGTGTCATTGCTGTCAAGCATGAGAAGATTGAAGAGAACTGTAGTTAGAGTGTGAGTAATCAAAGCTACCCAAAAATAGATCATACTTTAGGGATACCTGTGCTACTAATTTTATAAGAGCCAAACTCCATACTCAGCAGTCAGTTTGCCTAAATTTATTCCAAACTGCAAGGGGTTTTTTCCTTGTACATTCCTCTTCCTTTTAGTTTGATCATCTGTGCAGTTATAGGATGTTCTAGGTATTTTTTCTAGACTAGGTTTCAGGTATTGGATCACATTCAGATTCTAATGCTGCTTTCAGTGTGGCGCTGGTGTCTGCACCACTGCAGTCACGCACTTGCAGCTGTCTTTAGATAAAGTAGCTGGGTGTGGTATTTATTATTACTTCTCTTTTCCTTCACCCAATCAATTTTCTTCATCCCAGCAAAAAATGTCTAGGTGCATTTTTTAATTTTAATGTAGAAAGAGTGTATCTTTCTATATTCTCTTTTGACTAAAGATTTTCATCACCACAGAATACCCAAAAATTCTATTGGTCATCACTGAGAGAAGGAATGCTTAACACTCATGCAATTTGTATGACTCTGGGAAATCTAGGATTGGTTCAGCATTTCTATGCCCTATTCCAAAAATTCAACTAGGTTGTGGCAATGTTGTACATTAAAGCTTTCTAATTTTTATATAAAGATTGTTTCAAATACGTATATGAAAATGTTCTGCCTAAGTTTAATTTAGATGAACAGAACATCTTTAAATAGATTTTCAGTGGCACCCATAGGTAGCAGAGGCATTTAATATAGAAATACAGCTTCACTAAAACAGGAGTTAGACTAATTTAGGCAGCCTGGACCTCAGTGAAAGTCAGCAATAGTAATTCACATTTTTATTGCCAACTTTCATCTTTCTCTATATTTAAATAAATACATCAAAGTCTATTAGAAATAGCATAAATTGAGAATTGTCTTACTGATTTGTAATTTTTCATGTATACCATTAGGTGGCAGGGATCAATAAAGATTTACTTGATGAAATACATATGTTGAAATACAGATCTATCAGATTGTTCTCTCCACCCTTTTTGAATCAGATTTCCTACTGTGAGCTGTCAAGAGGTTTGTTTAGCTGATTATTAAATGACTTACCAACAGGGCTCACTGCTTTCATCAAAACTGCTTCAGATTTCATTTTTGTGCAATCCTTTTGTGAAATAAGAAAAAAAAAACCCAAGGCATATTTGTCCTACTGGGAGTTCTTTAAAATTAAACATCAGCACTGTTGTGTATCTAACTATTCTAACCTCTGCTTCTGGTCAGGCTAAATCTGACTGCTGGAAGGAGCTCCTAGGCCAGTCTAATTCAGTGGGCATTGGTGGAAGGCAAGAAAGTTTATTATTCTTTTGAGAGCCTTGGTTGTAAGTGCTACGCTTTTGTCTGGGTCCAGCTATAAATAGGGACCTTTTACATAGCATGGGTACAAAGGGATTGAACTGACAAGGCTTAGACACCCAGGCTAACAGACAGATGGCTGCAAGTAAAAAGATAGGGAATTTATACTGCCAGCAAGTTTTGTGTCTCTAAATCCAGCTGGTTGCTGATTTTAGAATTGCAGTGGATGTCACTGGTGAGAGGGTAGGTGGCAGGAATCACAGGGCAAGGCTTGTCTGCTTGATAACTCACTCAGTGATTGATGTATGGGAAGTTAATTGCACTACTAGTGACTCTGTAGGAGATAAGGAAATCTATGCTCAGCATTTCCCAGAGATGTGGAATTAAATCTCTTGCAAGAGTAGCCCCTAAGAGATTTATTCTTGTTCCCTCAAACTCGTAACGTGCTGTTGGTAGGAACTGTGCCCCAGATATTGTCACGCATGCTTGACTGGAAAATCCCAAAGCAGATTTTCTCATATGTTTGTGTAATAATCTAGTGCCAAAGAAGTAACAATTCCAGAAAATATTTTACAGCTGCAGTTTGCCATTCCCATTTGCTAAGCTAACACCTGAGAGGAAGAGAAGCACAAGAGAGACATTTTGTTGGTTTGTTATTGATTAGTCCGATCTGCAGAGAAATTCAGCTCAATGCAGTTTTAACGTGACAGTGACAGTAAAGAGATGGAAATTCATTATTCACAGAAAAATGTGTGGTAGCAACTCAGAGAACTCTTAACAGTGCGTCTCTTTTGTGTCAGGCAATTGCCTCTGGAAGCAAGGAGTCCTTTGTTCCTCCTGTTCAGCCCCAGTGTTGCCTGAGAATACTGACAGTAACTACACAAGCTGTAACCTCAGTATTTGTGAAGTCTACATGTCTGCTTGAATTAAAATTCAATATTTTTAATCCTAGTCTCTGAGTTTTAGTCACTGTGTTGTATCCACACAGTCCAGACATAGGCAATCTTGTGGGAAACTCTATCTGATACAGGAATCTTCAATAGTTAAAAATGCCAAACCCACTAATAATGATGGTACCACAAGATGACTTAAGCAACAGATTCTATTAACTTGGATTGCAGAAGATCAGAATCCTTCCAGATATAAATACTCAATGCCTGTGCACATCACAGTCCCATGGCCGCCATGGCTGTAAGCATAAAAGGTGGGTCATCTTCAACAGCAGTTTCTTACCTTCACAAATAATAGCTACAGATTTCAGAAAGCTGCCAAGCAGGATTGAATCTAATTCAACATGCTGTCAGCCTTAGCATCTGACAGCAGTATTGGTACTCCCAATGGATCTGTCTAGCAGTCAATCTATAGATCACCCTAGCAGTCAATCTGTAGATCACCCTAGCCTGTTTCTACCTTCTAACTGTGTAGATCATGGCCCTCCCAGGAAAGATACAACATAGCCCTGGAGATCATGGGAGAGGAGCTGCAGTGTGTTAGGGGATTGATCTTGGACCCTGTGCAAAACCAAACAAGCAATATTTTTTCTGGTGCACCGTGAGTTGTTCAATAATCAAACATTTTTGTCTTTGAGAGATTGAAGAAAAACAGGAATCACTCAGCAAGTGTATTTCTCAGAGGGGCTTGTGTTCAGTGGGGCTGTGCAGGCTCTCCGAAGGACAGGCTCCTGGGAGCAGGTGGGTGCCATGCAATGCAACGTGCAGTGCAAGCCGTGTGCACATTGCAATTTGTCCCTGGAGCCTGCAGCACGCTGGGCCCTGGCGTGGATTGCGCAGGAGCTGATCTCTGTTTGCACATCCTGATGCTGCTGCTGGGCTTTCACTAGCACAGAGCGTAACGGGACATTGGTTAATGCTGGGATTCCGTCTGGGGCAGAGGTGGTTTGCTTATCTTTGTGGGAAAGGGAGGAACAATCCTAGCGATCAAGCAGATCACTTATTGTGCCTCATATTTTTAAAACCACAGATAAATTGTACGAAATATTTGGATCTCCACAAAGGAAAGGTCTTTCCAGCCTGCATAATTCAAATGTGGGTTACCATATGCCTGAAGCTAGGAAACACTCTTTATATGTTACCAGCCTGTTTTCCTTATGTTGTTCTTTACAGTTTTGTCAGAATTGTCCAGAGTTGCTTACTCAGCTGAGCCGAAATCCTGAATATTTCTGTTTGTACCTTTGGTACTTTCATTGTTTTACAATCAGACGTGAAAGTCTACTCAAGAAGAGGATAAATGTGTTCTGAGATATTGTCATATTTTGATAATGTAAGGATGTAAATAAGAGTCAGTCTTCCTGAATTCTCCTTAGAATTTACAGTTGTTTGCAAGAGCGGGCACAACCACCTTTTTGATTTTTCCTGAGCTGTGTCCAAGAGGACAAAGTTCAGCCCCTTTGTAGGATTTTGTCATCTTCCATCTACTTTCTGAGGTGGTTATAATAAAGACAAGAACTTGAAAAATCATCTGCTTCAACCCCCTTCCCCCCCCCGAAAAAAAAACCACTATTGGTATTGCGCATCATCTCCTTTTTATAGAAAGCATGAAACAGTTTGGTTTTGTTTTTCTTAAACTACCTAAACAATAAACTGTAGATTTGTACTTTCCAGTGCTTTCTTTTGAGGAGCCCTCAGTAAACTAAAACATATTTCAGAATGCAAAGAAGGGATAATATTTCACTGTAAAATAGTAGGAAAACCCTTGGTCTGAAATAACTCAGATTAATGAATGAAAACTGTTTCCTTTGAAAAAGGGATCTCAGGCAGGACGGTAGAAGCAAGTTAGCTGGAGAAGTCAAAATATTCTGGAGATCAGCAGAACAAAGTGTGTTTCCTAGGCATACAATGACTTTGTGAACACTCATGCTATCTAACATCTTGCTCTGTCTTCCTGATAGGCTTCTGACATCACCCAGAAATGAGATTAGTGGAAAGAAAGAAGTGTGCTTTCTTAGTACACTTTCCTTAGCATGCTGAAAAGATGATAGCAAGAAGTAGGATGAGATAGAAAACAGGAGTGGTTTTGCCCAGGTCTGAAGATACTGGGATGATTTACATTGCAGTAGAAGAATGCCTAGGGTTGTTTTCCTTCAAATGTGCCAGGAGGTGGTACAAGACCTACTGGTGGTTTCATATGTATTGTCAAAGCTACTGCCTACGACTGCACACATTCAGCTTCTTGTGAAAGACTGTTACAGGCAAGACCAAAGGAAAAATTACTCTTGCAAGCAATGTTCTACCTGCCCAAAACAAACAACAGCAAGGGTGGCTTGTGTAGCAATTTGTAGGAGGAGATCTGAGAATTTTCATCCTTTTTTAAGGCTGGGATCTAGGAAATTAACCTGAAGGGTAAGAGAGGAAGAAGGATGCAGTTGCAAAATAAAAACAAAAACAAAAACAAAAAGACTAACTGATAGAGAAGAAAAAATTGAGAAATTAAATTGCAGTAATGGGAAGGGATGTGAAAAAGCAGGCAGATGATGGAATGGCAAAAGAGAAAATTAGGGAAGCCAGTTGCAACAGAGGAGAGGGAGATATGGTTGAGATAGCTAGGAGGTGGAGTCTCAGAAGGAGCAATGAAGCCTTATGTGATACTGACATAGAACAGGAAACAAAATGACCTCCAGGTGAAGGAAAGAACAGATGGAAGCAAATCTGAGATTCACCTCTGTGTCAGAGACATTCATCAAGGAGGTCAAGTGAGCATAATGTTAGCTCATTAGTCATAAACAAGAGAGTGAGATGTGGACCAGAAGTTGCAACCTATCAGAGTAGGAGAGGTAGATGGATAGGGGACACCACTGTTGTCTAAAAACATCTTGGATATCCAACACCTTGAGTGAGAAAAGGTATTTTAATTGATAGCAGTAGTAGAAAGAATGTGCATATAATAAAATGTTAGTAATCTAGAATTGGAATAAGAAAGTTGTGGAATTAGAAAGTTCCCAGCCATCAGATCAGGAGGCTCTGTGCCATTATGCGCTGTCCTATTAGGAACAGGGTATGCAAACACAGCCTAGATTATCTTCAGGTGGAGCTTGATAAGTTTGGGGATGCAATCATATACAGAATTGATATCCACGATGAGTGAGACCAGACTGGATGTTGTAGGAGGACCTTCCTAGTCCCTGCCCTAATCTTATTTTCCTAATAATGATGCTGTTGACTCATATATATTGACCAGGACAGGTGCAGACAGACACACATTTGCCTCACTCCCTTTCCAAGCCAACTGGATGCCACCCACTTCTGGAATCTGTGTAGCTGGAGTGGCCCAGGGCTGTACCCAAGTTGTTAAATCTGTGCAAATACATGACTTTCAGATCTGAACTGGCTTGCTTTCGCCTAACTTGGAGTGTGGGCGAGGGAGTCCACACCTATCCATACACCCTCAGAAAGCTGTGCAGAGCTCACATGTTCGGTGCCTCAGAGGAGTGTGAAAACTACGTAGATTAGGGATGCAGGGACTGTACAGGATGATGTAGCAGGGCTGAGGGGACTCAAGATCCCGGAAGAAATGTAGTAGCAACATCTGCCGGTCCAGGGTGCCACAGCAGCATGGTCAGGAGCCACATGCAACATCTCTGTGGTCGCTTCTGTATGACAATGTGGTGTTTGGTAGCAGACTGGTCTGATACACCACCATTGTCTGCCATGTCACCAGGAATGACAACTTACTCGTACATCCTTGGTTGCCCTCCCAGTTGTGCTGAGTTCCTAGACAACGCTGCACAGTGGGGATGGTGCGACTGTTCCTCCTGGTTAGAGCACCCCTTCTCTGTCTGTGATCACACATCGTGTCTTGATCCCAGGAGCTGCACTGCTCCTCAGCAGATGTGCAACCCCCTGCTCATGCTGCAGTGACCACAGCCATCTACTGCATCAAGTTATGTTCCAAGGCACCAACTTATATTTGTATATTTGGAAGCAAACATTTTTCTGTTATAGGTATATGACAGATTGTGTTTTATTGCTAATAAGATCCTGGTAAGGACAGATTATTGGACCCTTCACTGTGTGGTCATCTGCACAAACAAGACCTTTATTTTTCACACTAGATTTCCATTTTTCCCTCTGAGTAAAAATCTGCGGTTACAAGTGTGCGTGGGTCACACTGTTTCCGCTGTGACTGAAAGGGGACCATTCCCACGCTACTTGAAGCTTTGCATTCTTGGCTTCTGAGATTACTTGCAGATACCTGTGGCCATGTCTTCCTTTGATGAAGATGTTCTTATCTTAGGTGAGATGTGGAGTGCTTCATCTTGCAACATTTCTGCTACCCCCCCAGGCAGAGAAAGAGAGAGAGAACACAGGAAGAATGACAACTTGTACTTTCAAAATCACAGCCTAATAAGGACAACAGTTGATAACAAGCCCAAGCAAAACCAGACTACCGACTCACCCTCCTCTCTCCTAGCCTACTGGGAAAGATAGAGGATTTCTGTACAAATGGTAACACTGGC
Organism: Struthidea cinerea; assembly: GCA_013397865.1. Lineage (NCBI taxonomy): Eukaryota > Metazoa > Chordata > Aves > Passeriformes > Corcoracidae > Struthidea > Struthidea cinerea. The sequence goes on along the minus strand of VZTI01004934.1, from coordinate 1,636,814 downwards.
TTCAATGAGATCCCTTTTTCGTCATTAAAGGAATTGATGCTTTTTTAGACTATACATTTATTATAGAAACTTGTCTCCATTTTTTCCTCTGAGTCAGGCTGCTTTTATCAGCAGACCTGTGATAGAAAAGGGGCATATATTTCCTTGTGTGCCTCTATTAATACGAAGTAAAGAACTGCACATTTCACACACCTGTACACTACAACAGTGACCTGTCTGCAAATAAAATTGTCTGAGATTATAACTTACAAGTGCTTTCTAGCAGAAGTGAAATTTTAGGTTTTGAATTAAATACCTTTGTTTCTACAAAAGAAGTAAGAAAGGCATTCCACAGGAAAAGCAAAAGAACCCAACCGAGCAAAAAAAGTACATAGAAATATTAACATAGACAGTATAGATAGGACATAGATTTATAAATGTGATGTCCTGTGTGTGCCTTCTTAGGCATGTATGGGCAGGTGAATAAAATCACCGAATTAAATTTGTTTCCAAGCCTAGATCAGGTTTTTGCTTGTAGAAATATATGTTTAGCTGAAAGCATAAGTCCAAAACCTACTCTTTAAAGAAGGGCTGCAAATCCAAGAATGCTTCTGACATTAATGAAAAGACATTAAAGTTAATATTGCAGGTGCAAACCGGATCCAGACCATTTCTGTATATGCCATAGAGGTTGGATTGATCTCATTTTTAGCATATGAAAGTTAGGCAGTGAATCCCAAATGGTCAGGTGGTCTCCTGAGCTGTATCAATAGGCAGAGGTAAAGCACTTCATGGTGTGATTTATCCAAAACGAAGGTAGGTGTCTGAGAGAAGGGAGGCATATCTCCCTCAGAGCATGTCCCTCTCCGTGCTCTAGAGAGAGTGCAAGTGAGTCTCTTGCAAGATGGATCCCACCACTGGAAATGGCATGTTACTTTTGCTGAAGGATCACTGCCTTACTTGGTAAGGCCAACTAAAGCTTGATCTTCAGTATCTTCTCTATTTATCCTTTCCCTGTAGTGTGTAGGCTTCTCCATTATTTTACTGCGTGCTGCTGAATTTAGCAGAGAACACTGAATTTATTAATTTTCAGTGGGATTCCCTCATGTTCTCGAGTAAAGTATTTGTTAGCTCTTTACAAACACTGATTAAAATCTTCAAAGATGTGTCAAAAAAGAAAGGCATTATTACCGCTTCCTTTTACATAGGAGGAATGAAAACACCTAGATTAGAGTAGTTGAAAGTTTCCTGCACTTTAGGTGTGCACAGACTGATTTTTCAGAGCTTACAGCACTATACATCATTTTGGAAGTGTGAGACGCAGCCTGTTGTGACCTGTGCAACCGTGAGAGCCTACTGACTTCTGCAAACCACCCTTTCCCAGGTCCTGTATTTGCCACTGTGAAAAACTTTTACTCCAGTCAGCACTGTTAGTAGCAGCCTTTTCCTGGGACAATGCCACTTGAATTTACATGGCTGACCCACAGTCTGTAAGGTGTCATGCATCCAATTTCACTGTAAGGGCATTGTTTCTGGCCCTGCAGATCCATTTTAATTCAGGTTCTGCAATGATAGTGCTGAAACAAAAGCAGCTGAGCCTTAGCCGACAGCAGCCTCCTCCATTGCACAGTCATAACAAATTCCACAGCACAGGCCATTCTTTGCCCCAAGTGAGGCAAGGAGTCCTGAGGGGAAACCACACAAGTTTGTAATTGGGTCATTAAAAGAGTTGATTGTCATGTTCAGAAGGAGGCTGGAGTAAGGTTTCACAAGCAATTTGAATTTACTTTTTCATTCTTGATTTTGCAAATGTAGGTTTCTTCTAACAATTTAAAAATATTGTCATACACTATTTTGCATAAGTCAGCAACAGGAGAGGAGAGGTGCCTCTGAGTGAAAGCTCTGCCTGGGTCATCAGCAGCGGTAGGTGCTTTATCTGGCACGCTTCCAGCAGCTAAGCTCAGTCTAGGTGATGGCAATGCTGTCGTCTCCTGGGCACTAGAGGGGGATGGATACACATGCTTCGTTGGTGGATTTCACAGCTGGAGAAACAGTCCTTCTGTTTGCAGTTCCAGAAGCTAAAGAAAGTGGTGACAAACCTTTCCTTGTTGCTTCTCTCTCCCTCTCTCGCTCTCTTTTTTTTTTTCTGGAGTAGGTATTTTCTGTTGTCATCATCTGTTTGATGTCAACAACATCAAATGTTGTTCATTTCTGTCTCTGCTTCTTCATTCCGATGTGTTATTTCCATTGACTTCTAAAGGCTCTCTAGTGCTATGCCTTTCCACCTTCCAGGGAGAGCTCCTGTTTTTGCTCCTAACCTCTGCTCACAATCCCTCACCTCTCCTGTTCCTGCCAGTTTCTTGTACCTGCACAGCCTCCACCTTCATATGAAGCTTAAATACAGTAAATACAGATTCTTACTCTGTCCTCAGCAAGACAGTGGTATCTCAGCCCCTTTGAACAAGATACCAAGATTATTGCAACTCATGCTCCCTACGTGATCAGGTCTGTGAGATGGGGAATGTTTGGTTACACAGAGCTCAAGGTTGTTGCAGTTTTTAATTGCATACATACTAAAGATGCTGTGTTTCATTAAAGACTTTTTGAAGGACTGAATCTTGTATTCAAAGCATGATGAGGTGAGATCCATGAGTATCAGATCTTGTGGGAGTTCCCTTTGGAGCCTAGTATTTGTCTTCATGGTAGAAGGTGAAGTCATCTTGAAGACCCAAGACGTTGACCACAATCTTCCCTTGTGGAGCACTAGGCATTCTTTTCAGACAGCTGGCTACATAGACACACACCAGGCTAAAAGAATCATCAGCAAATACAGCATTGTTTTCCAGGTGAGCTAAGCCATGGGAACTTGTTGGCATTGTGCCCTCCCGTTCAAGGAGAGCTGAGTGGAAGCTGTTGTATATCATGTAGATAAAGTCAAAGACCTCGAACAGATTTTGATAAGAATAAAGCTGTGAGCAGAGACTGTCTGGTGTGCTCTCATTAGCCTGAAATCCAGGCTACAGAACCATGAACCCTCTCCTGGGTTCAGGTTGTTGGTGAGTCATTAAGCAGGCCTTTGACTTACGAAGGTAAGCTGGATTCTGCATAGAAATGAGCTCTATTAATAAGCTGCTTCTGTCCCTCTCTCCTCCTCTTTTGGTTCGTCCTTTTTGCTCCTCTCTCTAAGCCCCCATGGCTGTTTCTCATTTTACATGTTTTCTGTACATTTTACCTCTTTCTGAAATTCCTCACTCGTCCCACTGAGCTGAGGGTATTTCTTCCCCTCTCTGCACTTTTCACACCAGCAGTGGGAGCACTGAGATGAGAGCATAGCTCTTCTTCCCATTTCCACTGCAGAAGCTGCTGCATATGCAAGGCCAGCCGAGCCCTGCTCCTTCCACTCCGGCCTATACTGCACTGTCTCAGTGCAAGTGGATCATCTGTAGTAGAGGTAGAAGCTTATAGGACTTGGGAGGTGTTTGAGAAACTCGGATATCTGCTACCAAATGATATTGTAGATACCAAATGTACGAATGCCAGTTTTGGATGTATTCTGCTTGCTTAAATCTTAAGAAGAACAGGCAAAAAGCAAATGTCTGGAACTAATGTTTTCGCTCAGCATCACAACTAACCATGTTACCCTGCACCAACTGGTCTGTGGCAGTACTATTGAACCATTTTAACAAAAGAAAGGCTACCAAAAACTTCTGCTCTGAGGGCTTTTCATGGAAAATATCAGCCCAAAAATAGTCAGTTCTGAAAGGTTTAGTTAGCTTAGGGACATAGGAAGGTGAGTTGTTTTTACAGTAGAGGGTGTTACTTCCGTGATCACTAGTACCCAGGGGCTTGGTTGGTTTGTCTTGTTTGGGCTTTGCTTTTTCCACTTTATTTTTGCAATTCACTCCTCAGTTAACAAAGTGGGGCAAAAATGTGTGTTCTTTTGTCAAAACTGGTAGGTACTAAACTCTTATTATTATTTAAACTTCTTTTTTCTGTAGTTGTTTGACTTCTAGAAGTCCTTTCAACATCCATTTCTGTTGATGTGCATTTGTACATATATATGTATGTATACACAAGTTCTCTTTCCTTTGACTTTAGCTTCACATTCTAAGGAATTCTAAGCTATCATACTCTTTGTTGACCTGTCTGTCCACCTGTCTGTCAGCCCCCATTTGGTGAATTTGAGCCCTCTTGCCAAGCAAAACTAGGTTAGACCCGGTACTGAAAAAACTCAGAAATTAATTCCCTTCAGTTTCATGGAAACCACTGGGAGAGGAATGGGACAGGAAATGGATACAAATAGCTTCTCCTATTGCAGCTAAAGTATAAGGTCAATGTTTTTTTCATCCTGACAGATGGCCAGTCAGCACACACATTGCTTGGCACCCACCCCAACACGTGCTGCCTCTTCTCCAGCCAGACGGGTGGGAGACAGAGAGATTTTTGGGGAATGCCATAGTGCATTTGGAGGTGGAGACGTGGAACTCTTGCAGTGAGAGATGTAGGAACAGATTGTACACATCTGTAGGAAACCATATTTTAGCATTTCTGCTGTCCAAGGAATATCTGACATCTATTTGGAAGGAAGTGAGGGTAATTATAAGAGGGTACAGGGAGGGCTAAAGAGGTCTTAAACATGTAGGAAACTGGGCTACATTAGGTCTGCTGCTTATGGCATGACACAGTAACTTTCAGCCTTTGTTATTCCCATTCTGGAAACAATCCTGCACAATGGCTTTTGTCCAGTCAACAAACTTTTGATTCATGTTGTTTAGTTCCTTAGTTAGGGAAGGACTTTGGAGAGGGGTTTAATGCCCACTGTTTGCTGCAAGACTTAGAAAAGAACCTATAAGAAAGCAGTTAGTAAGGAGGAGCTCCATCCAGCAATTACAGCCAAGGACTGGAGTTCTCAGTGGAACAGGAAAAGGATTGGGATCAGGGACTGACAAGGAAAAGGAAGGATTTATATTGATTTTACCACTGATCAGTCTTTTATGTACCTATCTTCAACTGAATAAAATTTACCATTGCCCCTGTTCCTGAAAGCCAAAAGCATATAGTATAAACTGCTGTAAAAATGCTCACTTGAAATAATACAGTTGAACCTAGCACAACTGGAAAGTATGCTGGTACTCCTAGACAATCTTTACATACTTAGACCGAGGTTAAAGCACACGGTATCATGAAATGCTTCGTTTTCTCTGCTTTTAATTCTAAAATGTTACAAAATTGCTTCATCATTGAAGCATATATGGCTTACAAATATACATCAATGATTTGTTCAAAGTGTGCTTATTTAGCTCATAACATTCTCTCATCTCTTCAAAATTAAATATTTTAGAGCTCAGGTGTCATTTGTTTTCAAAGCAAGTCTGGCTTGATATATAGGGTTTCTATAAGTAGTACATTTAGGGTGGCCTCTCCTAGGATGGGCCTGAAGAAGAGCTTTTCAATAGCATCTGCATCAATGTCTCAAAGAGAGGTGATTACCTGAAGAATCCAAGCAAACCTGCTGAGGCTTCCAAGGAGCATTGTTGAGATAAACTCCATCAGGGCTTTCTGAGCTCCCTGCTGCAGTGTTTTTACATAAGGGAGACATTTCAGGACATGACATTCTGTCAAAACAAAAAGTAAAATAACACATCCTGAGTAAACACTTCTGTTCTGTGCCCTTTGTAATGATGTGTGTCTGGATTTCTGGCTTACAGCACTACTTTCTCTATAGAAAAAAACACTTTCTAACATACTTTTTGGAAAAAGAAGGTGTGTGTAACTCAATAATTTGAATGAGCATTGGGCAGCATTGTAAGCACATTGGAATCTAGCCCATTACATTAAAATTCAGCTTTGAAAAAAGCAGGTAATTTTGACTCAGTACAGATGGAGAAGAAGTTTTGTAGTGTTGTCTACCCACCAAATGATGCTGAGATAGTAGTCTGGGCAGGTGGAAATATTCCAGGTCTAATCTACCCTGCCTAGGTAACATCAGGAGATGGAGATGATGGTTTGGAGCAGTGAGCACGCTCGCAGCCTCAAGACGTAGGTTTCCAGTATACTCAGCCCCATCTCCATCCTACTGTTGCCTCTGCTAACTAGACTAAGCTGGGGCACTGTGGTTCACCACACTGTGTGGGTATCTTCATTTACAGTCTAAAAAGAGCAAGAGGAGTGCCTCAGCCATTTCTGAAGGAGAGGTCTTTGCCCTGTGGAGTCATGGTCTTGAGCCTCAATCACATACCTCCCAAAGCATGTGACCTGCTGGCTCCCTGAGGGTGTTTATGGGTGCCAGAATTCAGTGCTAAGGACACCCTGTGTTCATCCTTTGCCTCTGGAGGGATTGCCTTGTCACGTAGCTCTCAGCAATCTGTTGCCTCCTGTCCTCACTCTCTAAGGATAACAATACCTTTTCTTTCCTGGAATTGTTGCGGTCTGGACAGAGGGTAGAACACACTATTCGGCATCTTTTACAGTGACTGACTCCATACCTACCTGGAATAGAATCTGAGTATCTTACAGCAGGGAGTGTTTCACACAGGATCATTCATTTAAGTGTGGGAAGTTCAGCATTCTTGCCTAGTGCCCTGTACTAGGGCAAAACCAGCCTGGTTGGGTTTTCCTCAGTCTGTAACTGGCTGACTTGTCAGCCTTCAGCGACTCTCTTCTTCCTAAACATTCCTCCGCCAGAGGAGAAGAAGTGTCAGCCAAACCTGCAACCAGGCTAGCCAGAAATGAAAAGTTTGGAAAAGTCATCATCTCCCCCAGGATTACCAGCAGCTGCAAGCTGTGAGGATGATTCCAAATGTTAGATTTTTCATGGAAAGGATATTGTCAGCATTTTGTGGGTTTAGGATGAAGTTGAAATTTTTTATATCCCTTCAAATATGCTTAATTTCCCCATTTGGTCTTCTTTCCTATGTAACCAAACACTAGTTTTAATTTACATATAATGAGACACTTCTTGTTCTGAGATCTGTTGTAATAATATTTAGTAAAACACATGTTTCCAGCTGAACTGTAACCCTCTTGGGAGTATCTTTTTTTTAACAGAAGCCCTGTCACAGCCTTGATGGAATTTTTGAATATATATGTACACATAAATAAGTATATCTATGGCTCTGATATAATAACAGCACTATTTTTCACTGTTCCCATCTCTTCACTGTGCAATCCTAATTGCTCTTCAGACAACTGTCAAAAACACAAGAATGTTTTCTCCTCACTCTGTGCTGTTCCTGTGTGGCAGAACAGTCCTACCTGCTCCTTCCTTTGACTTATCACCTCGGTCCTAGTAGAGAAGGCCTTGCAGCTGGACCCTTAACCCACAGACACTGAGACCACTCCAAAGCCGCCCAGCCAAAGCTCCCCTGGGAAGAGCAGGGATGCCAGTATGTTTTGGAGAGTCTGGATTCTGTTGATGCGAGGTGCCGGTTTCCCCTCAGAGGCTGGGTGTACAGTTTCTTCTTCGCATGCTGTTGCTGGCCCAGATGTGGTCAGTCAGTAACCCAGCCAGAGCCTCGCACACAGAGCTGCTGCACAGATTCTGTTGTTATTTCCAGCTCTGGGGCCCTCAGCATAAGAAGGACATGGACCTGCTGGAATGACTCCAGAGGACAGCCCTGAAGATGATCAGAGGGCTGGAACACTTCTCCTACGAACACAGGCTGAGAGAGCTGGGGTTGTTCAGCCTGGAGAAGAGAAGGCTTTAGAAAGACTTTATAGCAGCCTTATAGCAGTACCTACAGTGGCCTTACAAGAAGGCTGGAAAGAGACTTTTTACAGGGGCCTGTGGTGATAGGAGAAGGGGGAATGGCCTTGAACTGAAAGAAGGTAGGTAGGCTTAGGTCAGATGTGTACGCAGAAATCCTTTACTGTGAGAGTGGGGAGGCACTGGAACAGCTTACCCAGAGATGTGAATGCCACATTCACAGCCCTGGAAGTTGGCCAGAAGGGGAAAAGCCTGCATGGGGCTTTGAGGAACCTGGTCTAGTGGAAGGTGTCACTCCTAATGGCAGGGGGGTTGGAATAGCTGATCTTTAGTTTCCCTTCCAACCCAAACCATTCTATGATTCTAGCAGGAGGACCTACACTCCATCATGCTGCCTGCCACCCTCTTGCCAAAGGGATTTTTCTAATGATAGTAAGCACAATGTCTGTGTCACAAGAGATCACTCAGGGTACAAGCAAAGCTTTGCATAGTTGTATGCTTCTTTTCCAAGCAGTGGCTGATACAGCTGCACGCCTGGATGTCCTGTTGGACTCCAGCTCATGACCCAGCTCTGGACTGCTCTGCACATGGCCCTTCCCCATTGCTTCAGTCAGTTTTGGTGGTCTTAACAGAAGTAAAACATTAGGGGTGGTTATGAAGTTCCATAATCCAAGAGAGAGTTTACCATTGTCACTGCTGGTGGCTTCCTGAAATCCTTAGAACTGAGGCCTGTAAAAATATTAACATTTTGCCAAACAGCAAGCCAAAACTTGAAACGTTTGAAAAGGTGTTTCAAATATGTAGAAAACATTTTCTGAGCTGGGTGGAAAGCATTGAAAAACTATTAAAAATAGTAATTGTGAAACAACAGCTGTACAGGTTTGTTTGCAGCAAAGGGTGGTTTGGGCTTTGGATAAACCCTGAGTACCTGTTTCAGCCCAGAGATGGTGAGTCTATTTCATATGGAGCCTTAACTGAATCTAGGATTAACTGAAGTTCTCCAGGCTGCCTTCTGCAGCTCATGGAGAAATTTTCCAGAGAGTAGGGTCATCCCACCTAAGAGCTGAGTGACATTCCTGACGCTGTGGAATGTGTCTGCAGACAGCATCAAGAGCTGCTGGCTCTCTCATACAGCAGCCTGGGGAAGCAGCAGGCCTTAGAAGGCACAAATCCAGAACATAACCCTGTTTCTGCTACTTTCTCCTTAAGTGAAAATTGCATTTTATCCACAGAGACAGTAAAAATGCCAGCTAGTTAAACTGTGTAAGCTGCTGTAGATGAGGCTTTTCTCTTCTTGTCATCCCCCTGGATAAAACCGGTGGTTTCTTTCAGCCTGATTTTATTGTGAAAGAAGCTTGCACTGAAACGAACTCTGCTGGTTTGATGCTGCGGCACAGACACTCAAGGCAATACCAAGCAGCTGGATGACATTACACCTCAAGAATCAGCATCTGAATCCCATTGGAAACAAATATAAAGTCACACAGCCTTTGAGCAGCCTATAAACCATCCACCACGAGCAATATAATGGAACAACTGAAGCATTCAAGTATCCTTTTGGTGCAGTCCCAAGTATAGCACACTGCTGACAGTGCAGCCAACAGCAGTGATTGCTGTGGAAGGAGCCAGGGGGTCTGAGCCAGAGCAGGCCGGAGTCAATAAGTCTTTCCATTTACTTTAGTGTACTTAGAGCTCAGCTTTTAATGACTCATGCACTCCATGGTGCTGACCGAGGCAACCTTCCTTCCTAAGGAGCTTGAACTTGGCATCAGAAGCGAGAGGATGCAATCAGTAGTCCCAGTTTGCTCTGTGACTGCTGTCCCAGGGTTTGAATGTAGGGATACTAAATTATATAAATAAAGGATATCAATAAATAAACGCTGTGTAACCTCCACACAGCATCCTTTTCCTCACTGATGAAAATCAGATGGTTATTTTATCTTCTTCTCCAGTGAGGAAGCCTTTGCTAAAATACTTCTAATGCTCACATCACGTACCCATGTACCATCTCTCCTTTGCTGTGAAGTGAGGGTGAGGCTGCTGTATTACCTTTGAACTGGAAATCAGTTTGAAGTGACACAGTTAATTCTTTATGACTTAAAATTTGTCTAACAGAGGTTGTTTTGGCTTACAGTGAGTGCCCAAGGAACCAAAATAAACCACATCAGGCAGAAAAACCATTAAATCATGAAATACAGGTTTTTGAGAACACGTAACTATATTCATAGAAAAGAATAAAACTAAACATTTGTCTATATGTAAATGAAAATGTCAAATATCTTTCTAGGCACATAATCATCTATGTAATTTCTAGGAGGACTCTCCAGAACTAAAAAGAATAATTCCTTTAAGATAGTCATATTCTTTTGCGCTTATGTCCAGGTCCCAGAATTTCCACAATAAATTCTTTGTCTTCTGAACTTCTGCTAAAGATGCTCCTGTTGATGAGCTGCCCAGTTCATTCATAGCTGTCAAAGACTGATGGAAGAGGATTTTTTTCAATAAACTAATGGCTGGAATCTCTCTCAGGTCGAAATCCTCCCCTTCTTGTGCCATGCCCAGGACAAAAAGGGGGGCCCAGTTCTGTTGTATGAGGACAAACTGATCCTCCCAAGACATGTGATAAAAAGAAGGTAAGTTTCTAATAAAAGTTGAAGTCTTCAACAGCACTTCAGAAGCTTTTCTGCATGTGGCTTCTGGTGTTTTCAGGACAACTCTTCTCCTGCCCAAACAAGAGCAGCCCTTGCTTCCTGTGGAGCAGTGGGGACTGCAGTTCTGCTGGTGCCACTTGGTCTCACTTCCATGCTCTTTGTTAAGGATCTGGTACAGGATGCTTTTAGAACGGTGTGTCTCACACTGACATTTCCCAAATTTCTCAGCTGGGATCTTGATAGCCATGGAGGCAGAGTTCCCTGTGGCAGGAAACAGCATGTCTGGAGCTATATGTCAGCATCAGGGGAGGGGATTTCTGCCACACAGGGAGGCACTGTGTGCTTATATACACTGGTGCTGAAAAGTAGTATGACCCTGATCCATCAGGTTACCTTGAACTTTACTTGCAGCAGTGTGTTTTGAACAAAGCATGGCTGCAGGCTGCTGTAGCCCCAGGGCAGCGGGTGGCGTGGGCCAGTCCTGGGGACAGTCCTGGGGATGGAAATCCTATGTTTCAGAACTATCTCATGCTTCTGTGAGATTTGAGAGAGACTTCAGAGGAGGTCAGCTGTTGGAGCTCATGACAGTGTTCTGTCTTGCATTTCACAAATGATCATTGCAAACACAGAGTATGAGGGCTTAGAGTCATAGAATTGATTAGGTTGGAAAAGACCTTTAAGATCATCAAGTCCAGCCATTAACCCAGCACTGCCAAGTCCACCACTAAACCATGTCCTCAAGTGCCATGTTTACATGCTTTTAAGTGCCTCTGGGAACTTCCATGGGCAGCCTGGGCATCTGGGCATCGATGCAGAACAAGACAACATAAGACATCCAGTACAGTTTCCTTCTTAACTTCAGAATATTTCTCCCAGACAGGCTGTGTAATTAAATTTTCCTCATACAAACTGATGAAGAAAAAATGCTGTACATGTGAACTTTTATTGCAGCTCAAGAGCTGAATGATTGAATTATCAGGATTCTTCATTCAACATCAGGGAACACTAAGTAGCAGGAATGAAAGAAACTCAGCCTTAATAAGAAGAAATTGATACTTCAAGTTTTTGTTACTTCACACTCTCTTGCTTGCTCTTATACTGGGGAAAAGGTACTAAGTTTTTTTCACCAAGCATAATGTTTATGCATTCCTATCATCTGGGCTCTTAGCATGTCTTAGCAAAAACTGAGCGTTAAAAACAAAAGCTTGAAGGTCTTCATCTGCCAGATCTCCAAGCCTTTGGCGTGTAAGGGCCCCCCTCCATCAGATGCATAGCTGCAAATTTGTGTTTGCTACAACAGGGTATTTTTTTTTCCATGCTGGGCCATTTTAAAATTTTCATTTATTTACCTCCTCATGATATTTATGTTGCAAAATTTTCCCCTTCTGAGGAGTTAAAAAGTGGAGGAAGAGGTGACTGCTCCAAAGTTGAGAAATTTAGGAGTGTAGTGCTGCTGAGGTGCGGCTATTACTGACTGCTGTGGAGGTTCAGGGCACACACAGCACTGAATACCTGGTGGGATTTGCTTGACCACCTCTCCATTCACTCAACATCTCCCTGCTGCTGTCCATTGCTGGATATCAAAGAGCTTTTTAAGTTAAATGGCACAGCAGTGGAGAAGTCCCCAGAAAGTCCTATCCTTCTAATTCGTGGTGTAAAATTCAAGCTGGGCTGAGGTTCAATGGAATGAACTCCAGTCACAGGGCTATTGCCCTCTGAGGTTCAGCATGAATTACATTGTTTGGCTAATGGCTGTAGTAGAAAGAGAGACTGAGCTTGCTAAAATCATTCTTGCAAAGTGTTTGCTTGTGAAAAGAAGTTCTGTCTCCTAACTGCTGGTGAGTGTGGTGGTGTTTCAGTAATCTAGGCAGCAGAGTTCTGAGCAACCCAGCTCCTATGCTCCAAGAGCACCATCTCATAGGTGGCTATTTCACTCTCTTGGTTCATGTCATTACTTCACAGCTCCTATTAACTGTGCTTATGAAAATTCTACTTCAGATTAAATTGGTTCTTTTCCTACTTTTTTTCTTCCTGAGATTTGCCTCAGTCATATGCAGAGTCCTGATGTCAGCAACATATGGTATTGGATACCATTTCTATTTATCATCATTTATTTCCTTTGATTGTGTATAGATCTAAGAGGCAGAAGCAAATCATATTTTCTTTTATCAGACATTCCTGGTACATATATATATATATAATATATATAATTATATAATATATGATAGCTTTAAGGCTATTTACCAAAAATAAGAGTGAAGGTTACTGCCTCAGTATGACTGCCTAGGATGCATTATGCATTATCGGCTTTCCTGAGAAAATTATTACTTACAATTATAAGTCAATATTGAGTTGCAAGTGAAACTGATCCTGATCATCCTGATTCAAAATTGTTAGGAATGAACTTTCTGTGTGATCCAATTTTCTTGAAGGCAGAGGACCAGCAGCTAAATTTAGCTCTATACTCGTAAATTAGGCAACAGTTAATTTATTTTTCTAAATCTTACCTACAGAATGGTTGCAGCCACATGTACCTAGATATAAAGCATCTAAGTCTTGATGCTACAGTAGCAATGTTTCATACTTTCAAATGTTAAGGAAGCACATAATACAAAAACCAATTTTGTGATATGATAAAACCCCATGGATTTTTATCTATTTTAGCTGTCTCTAGCACACTGGCTTGAGAACAATAAGACACAGTCACATCAGTGTTATTTTTTCTGGTTTGCATTTATATACCTTTTCAAGCTACAAGACACCCACACCCACAAATACTCACTGCCACCACATTCTCCCTGAAACCATCAGAATTACTCCTCAGGCACAAGTGTCACCATTTGGACAACAACACAATGTGTCCTAAGTCCCCACACAAAATTAAAAGAACTTAAAGAGAGTTGGTTTAGATTAGATATACGGAAGGAATTCTTTACAGTGAGGCACTGGTGAGGCCCTGGAACAGGTTGCCCAGAGAAGCTGTGGATGCCCCATCACTGGGAGTGTTCAAGGGTACGTTAGACAAGGCTTTGAGCAACCTGGCCAGTGGAAGGTGTCCCCTGCACACGGCAGAGGGGCTGGAACTAGATATCTTCAAGGTCCCCTTTAACCCAAGCCATTCTATGACTGATTTCTGCAGACAGCTCTTTTCTACTCACACCATTGCTGGGAATTAAAATAATAAAGAGCTCATTGGGTCCAAACATATAAAACATGTACTCTTTTTGGCTCATAGTCATAGCATTAATTCACCTAATGGAATACTTGGAAGTCTGAAGAGACTTGTCAGACAATAGGGGAGCTTACATGGCAATCTTATCCTTACCTTGGCAGTAGCCAAACATGACTCTTTTAGGAAGAGTGTATGATATATACCACTCTTCTCATGACTATTTTTCTTGCCTTCAATGATTTGCAGCTTAGGGAAATCCCAAACCAGAATGGTTTTGTGCATTTAATAACTTCCAAATAATTTCTCACCTATGCTGTTCTGCAGTCTGCTCCCAAAGCCGCATGAACATTTGCATCAGCTTATGTCAAGGAGCTCTGTGGATGCCTGTAAGTGAGACAAAACTTGATCAAACATGACATTTACTGGATCTGGTGCCTTCGTGCTCTTTTACTGTGGAGAAAAAAAAAGGGAATCAACCAATCCCTATTCACCCTCTCTATAGCTCTCTGTGTTTTATAAATCTACTCTTATTTCATATGGGCCATAAGAAGGAAACCCCTTCCTAGGAAACTGACAGCAGCCTGTCTGCAGTCACACCAGGTTGATACATGCACATATTCCTTGATTCAGTGACCTCTTATCTCTCTGGTCTCACATGCAAACATTTAATTGGCCTATAAACATCCATATGACTTCAGAACAGGAATCTCTAGGAGTGTTATACAACACATTTTCTGGGAGGAGTTGGGTGAATTCCACGTCACGGGTACTTTTGAGGACAGCCGACCTCTCTAGTAGCCTTAAGAAGAGGAAGCAGTAATAAAACCATTATCTTTCCAAAAGGGTTCAATTTCCTCCATCTTCCTTGAGCAATAAAGGCGTACATTTCTCAGCTGGAGAAACCAAGAGCTACCATTCAGACTGCCAGCTTCGGCTAGGCAGATACTGGGAAATGTCAAGCCCACGTTGAAGCCTGCTAAGCTTTTAAACAAGCTCTGAAACAGTGTCTAGCTTCTGAGAATGCCGTGGTAAAGTAGGATTTGGCCCTTATATCTGAAGCAAGTCTACATGAATAATGAATCCAGTTAATTTAAACATGTTCAGCCTATCTTGAAGCTTAAGTGATTGAGGGTAAGCACGTGCTTAACATATTTTGGTTGGTTATATCTGATAAAATCAGCATCTTTTTGATGATAGCCATTGGAATAAAAGTAGCAAATCAATAGAGAGGCAGGTGCCCTGCAGTGAAATGTTGTCTATCACTGTTTTAAATTTGCCTCTGGTGAGTGAGTTAGATAGAAGGCAAGTGTCTCTGAACTTCTGCCCCAAATCTTGATGTGAAACAGGAGTTCTAAGAAGTCCCCTCCCTGAAAACCTACCCAAGGCATCTATATTTAACACATTTGCAAAACACTGGAGCAGCAGTCACTTAAAGTGACTTTTTGGCAGGTGCTGCTCACTGACTGAAGTAGAGGGAGTGTTTATCTTCATTTTAAACCAAGGACATTTTGTTAGAGGTTTTACGCTGCCCGACCATAGCTCAGCTGTTGCAAATGTGAGTGCAAACATGTGCCATCAGGAGCTATAACCAAATACGAGACTAAAATATTAGCACAGAAAGTAAATAACAGCTCAGCAGTGCTCCTCAGGCAGAAGACAGAATGACACAGGAACATATTTCTTAACTCTTCAGTTTCTTGTAAATCTAAAGAAGCAAGAGGCTTCTTCGTATGCATATGCATAAATAAACCCAAAAGGGCTCTTCATGTTGTTTAAGCAAGCAAAGAAACAAACAAACAAAACCCCCCAAACAAAACAACAAACAAACAAGCAGAAACAAGCAAACCCAGCTGGATAAGTAAGCTCTTTCCACGATTTTTTAATAGCTCTAACCTGCCTCGCAGTAACATGGAGTCAGAGCCTTTTCATCACTTTGCACACCATAGCAGATGTGCTGCTTCTGGGATATTTCTCCCTTGGTGACAGGAAAGCGATTGGTTTAAGTCGTGTTTGGAAATGGGCATGGATCTGGACACATGAATAGCTTTTAAGCTGCCCAACACCAATTGTTTGCTTTCTTCATATTAAATTTTTTACAAGGGTAAATTGGCGATTTTTATAAGGGCACACCTTGGGATGTAGAGATTCTAAAATAAACCAGAAGTGACCTTGTAGGAGTTTGCGCCATTTTTCTCCAGCTCCCCAACTGAGGAGATGGTGTTTGTACAGTCGCCCTTATCAGCACTGGGACAGACACCACCTGTCATTTTAAATACAGATAGATGTACCACTTATAATTGCTCAGCCAGTGAAAAATGCTGCAAAGCAAAGTTAGAAAGTGCTCCTTGGCTAGCAATGCCATCTCCAGAGTGGCACTGAAAAGGCAGCTCCTCCTTCAGCCCCCTCCCCTGCTGAGAAGAGTGGTTAAGATGATAAACTTTTTAATGTAGTATGGAGCCCACTATCACATTAAAGTTAAGTCTGTTTTATATCATTGAAGATAAATGCCTAATCTAGTGATTAGCACTCTATAAATACCACAGATCAGCGAGTGAAGGTTAGATGGCAGATTAGATATGTGGTGTATATCTTCAGACTTGCCTTTATACATTTCATTTATGATCAGATGAGCAAGGCCCAAGAAACTAAATCCCAAACTCTTTCATTTTATTTTGAAATGTATAGGGAGCAAAAAGACTAGAAGATGTCTTCTGCCAGAAGCATAGGACTAATGTATTGAATTTTCCCTGTGATAAAATTAACATGCCCAAACTTCCCTCACTGTTTTCCATAGGATAACTTCTCTAACAATAATTCTTGAATTAAATATCTGTCTATTCAGATTGGGGAAAAGGAAGAAAGCAGTTCTATCTCAAAATCTGGATTTTCTATGAGGTCAGAGTACTTAAAATCTGATCATTCTCTGGTATTACATACAAGGGATACTCAATCTGTTAAACCTTTACCTAACTGGCACCACTGAAGGCCAATAAGGGCAAGAGCCTGCCAGCCTTTAGGCAATTTTTTCTTTAGGAATAGGTTGGTCTGATAAAACTGGGGAGAAAGAAAATATGTTGAGTTGTGTATATGTATTGTAAATTGTAAATAAAGTTTTTTCTATCTCCATGTGTGAGGCTCTGCTGTCAAGATACTTTGGGGAAAGAGCCAGATTTCTGAGGATCATGGTGTCCAGCAGGGGTTAAGGAGAAATATTGAAAACCTTGCCAGA
The DNA here is from genome assembly GCA_013397865.1 of Struthidea cinerea. Classification (NCBI taxonomy): domain Eukaryota; kingdom Metazoa; phylum Chordata; class Aves; order Passeriformes; family Corcoracidae; genus Struthidea; species Struthidea cinerea. The sequence continues at coordinate 1,620,078 of VZTI01004934.1, read as the reverse complement.
GAGCAGTATAGTTTTGAGCAAACAGTCCTGTGAAATTACAGCTAAGGAAATTAATTTCAAATGCTCAAACCCAGAGGAAGATAGTCACAGTGTCTCTCCAGAAAGGACTAGGCTGCTGAGAGTAGAAGATCCTGAAACCTGAAAATGTTAAGTAGTACAGGTTAAAAACAGAAGGGAGGGAAAGGAGGGAAAGATCAGTCTGAGCACATTTAATAAGAGCAGATTATGACAGGATAAATTCAATTTGCAAATAGTTGTATGAAGGTGTGAGTTGCTGAGTCAAAGGTGGCCACAAGACACAGGCACTTCCGTGCTGTTCAGTGGTAGTTTGAAAGATATTCAGACCTTCTTCTGGACCTGTTTCTGTATACAGTAAATTATTTAGTCTTGAAACTTCAGTATTGCAAGATCAACTGCTGCTTATTCTGGCATTTATGTTATTTCTGTCACCCTGAAAAACAGCTCTGAGATTTTTAGAACCATGCACATTTGCAAAAATCATATTTTTGGAAGAGAAATCTGGCTCTATTTGTCTCATAAAAGTCTGCACTTAACCACTTCTTTAAAAAACGCTATTATTTTAAGGTCAGTGGAAACTCCATTAAAGTGTTTCAGGAAATCATCAGATCATTAGAGCAATGGAAACTGAAATGTATGCAATGTACTGATTTCAAACACATTACAGAACTGGGCAAGAAACCAAGCATGTAACATTCTTCTTCAGGACCCACACAATTCCAGAGTGATTTTATCAAGCTACATGCCAGTGACTGCTCCTAGCTTGCAGTGGCTACTGGAAGGTATTTTTCCTTCAGAGATGCATCCATTGTCACCTCTCAAACCAGCCTTTGACACTAAGCAGAGACATACCTTTTTCTCCCTTAGCTACCTGGGGAAACACATGTATCTTTGTCCTCAGGAGTGTGTCTGATACCTAGAACTCCCACCTTGAATGGAACAGACACCTTAGAGTCCAGCCATGTATTTGAAATTGTGCTCAGAAAGGCAAGGTTTGAAAACCACAAATCAGATCAGTTTAACCGCAAGCCTTCTGTGAACACATTAAAAGAAACAAAAGACCAAGAGAAGCATGGGTCTGCAGTGTTTAGTTAGAACTCAACAGTCCTTTCACCCTCCCCAGTTCCTGTGACAGGATGGTGAGAGCTCTGTGACAATCTTGTGGGAGGTGACGTCCAAACTCAGATGGACTGAAGCATTTATACCTCCAGGACCTGTTTCCCTTCATAGCTCAGATCCAACAGTGGAGGTCATTCTGGCCCAAACCTCTCCCTCTTTTCCTCCCTCCTCCTGCCTCATATGCTTCTGGTTCATTAGGTCAAGCAGGAAAGGCTCTAGAATTTCCTTCCATTAAGTCAGTACTTGATGCCATCAGTTGTGGAGATGTGATTCTTTTTTGGACAGGGCAGAAGGGTTTCTCCTTACACAGACAGTTTACAGCTATTCCCATAGTGGGCCAGGATTTAGCAAGTTCTCAGCTCACTGTGAATTAGAACTGATCTGGGAAATGCCCAAATCCCATTATATAAATGCTTCATGTTAGAACTCCCACTCTGTACCCACACCAAGTACCCTGCCCACCATGTGTTATACAATCTCGTAAGTGTGAACAAATGGCACAGATCATTATTGATCCCATTTGAGACTAGAGTTGGCAGCAATCACACAGGTGGAGGTGACAGCACTTTGGAGGGTACCTCAACCCAGTTCCCAGCTCAGTGTTTGGAGAGGCTTTTGGGACAAGCTGTAGTAAGTTGGCCCACGGGTCCCATCCTGTGGTAAGAGGTCACCCCTTCAGAGCTCTGTGCTCCTGCCCAGTCCCACACACAACTGCAAGCAGCGTTTGGAAAGGGCAGCACTCACCTTTGCTCTGCTGTCATCATGCTAACATCACTTTACTAATAAACTATCAATTATGGCAAAGAATAGATTTGTTTTTCAGAAAAAATGTAAGAATGAAGCACCCAGTAGAAAACAAACCTGGGGAAATTTTAATTTCACACACATTTCCTCTTCAGTAACTATCCACATGGGATGTTCAGTTAATTGTGACTACAAGCGCCACCTTCAAATCCCAAAAATCTGGGGCAAAAATGAAGTTAAAACAAACAGGAGAAAAAGTAGTTCTGGTTTTATTTGTAGTGTCAAAACAAGGTATCACTTTAAAACTTCTAAAGTTAAAACAAATAATATAGAATATATTTTAAAACACTATGCAGGACAGCTAAAAAGATTTATTTTTGGAAGAACCACCCCCAGCCCCAATTCACGTATCCACAGCAAGCAATATGGTTTGAAAAAAAAGCAAGCAGTGTTGTTTGATTAGCTGGCCTTCTGTTTGAATTTGTGTTTCAGTGTGCCCAGAACATTAGCAGATTGTTAATACAACCTCAGAAAACACACATCTTGACCCAAAATATCATTTTAGACAGCAAGAGAACAGGAAAAAAATTAGTAGATGATAGAAAATCCTATTAAGTAATCATGGCAGGAGAGGAAGAGGTCTCTGGAATATCAAACCTTCTAAAAAATGCTACTGAGAACATTTTGATAAGGATAAGGGTGAGATTAAGTGTGAGGCCTTGGTGCATTCTGTTACATATTAAATCCTGACACAGAAATCTCAACAGATGGAGGCATTTAGAAGAAGAGAACAACTAAGGAAGAAAACTGGCAAGCAAATAAAATAAAATTATTGAGAAAAAATAATTTTACTACTTATTATTACTAATGGTTATTTATTTTTACTGTTATTATTTATTAAGAAATTAGCATTTCACTGCCTGAGCCAAGATCTTACTATGGAAGATTTAATCTCAAAGAAGATAAAATAGAGGAAGGTGGGAAGACATTTTCCCCCCCCCTTTAATTTTCTTTTCAAACACTGAAATAATTTATTTCCTGCAAATAAAGCATTGCTTTCACTGATGTCCAGAAGAAACTACACAAGTGGTTGGGTTTGGATGTGCCTTAGCTGCACATAGCTGATACTATGATTCAAAACTGCTAAAAGAAACAATGACATATGAAGATACATCAAAATGGGCATTAATTTACTTTATAAACAAATGTTTTCTTCTAACCCTTTCTTTCCTGATTTCTATTTTGTGTGCTTGTTTGTCACTGGATGTTTGAGCAGGTGAAACAACCGGACCTTGACCTTGCCTTCTTTGGAGTCATCACAAAACAAATTAATACAAGAAGTGAACAAGTTCTAGCAAATTACAGGTGCATCCTCACTAATTGCTTTCAAAGCCCAGAAGGTTTCTAAATGTGAAAGTAAAGAAGGAAGGCAGATTAACCCTGATAACCAAATATCATTATCTCTAAGACAGTTGCTGGGATATGCCCTCATGTATGTGTAGCACGTGTAGCAGGTGCTATTTATGATAGTACACATAACAAGAGCAGTGCTGATGGGAAAACATTTCCCTGGTTGTAGAGTATTGTGAAGCTTTGCTCTGCCACCCTATTTCCAATTTCCCTATTTCCTATTTTCTTTTCCCACTCCATCATTGGACAAATCCAGGTACACTTTTGAGTCCCTAAATGTACAGGTAGATTAGATACAAACAGGATGATGATCACACACCTGGTAACTCTTTGCAAGAACCCAGTGACTTTTGATCTGACAATCACCTCCATGAGTATATTATTTATTTTCACTCTAACCATCTTAAAGGTAAATCAAACTACCCAGATGTAATTGCAAAATCCAAGGACAGAGAATTATACGCAGGTTGATTTCACAGATAGAAAACAACTGATAAGAGACCAATATGACAGCTGACTGCAGTTAACCTTTAATTGGGATCCAGCAGCAGCATGTGCTTGTTAATATGCTGCTTTAAAAGCAAAAAATAACACAGTCCTGTTTTGTTTATGGAACAAGTAAATTAACGGAAAACATTAATCTCTGGTCTAACATGACCACGTTTACCCTCTAAAGCCACAGTGCAGTGAGTATTATTTGACACTGAGTCTCAAGTCAGACTGCTTTGATTTTGACTTTACACTGTGAAACCACTGCTTTAATGTTCACTTTGCAGACATAAAAGTTGTTTTTTTAAAAAAAAAACGTTTACACATACATGTATTTGAACACAAGCAGGCACTTCTCTCCAGTGTTACATAATTCTAATACTAATTTCCCCATTTATCTTCACGGGAGACATAGGGCAGGGGTAAAAAAAAAGGTAAACTGTGTGACCTCACTTAAATTTACTAACAAAGTCCTTTGCACCTTCATCCCTATGTTCCACTGCATGTAGACATTCCAGGCAGTTTGAATCAATAGCATTTCTATGTGAAATGAAAACAGGGGAGGCAAAGGTTATTTGGGGAAGTGCTGCTGTACAAGACAGACCTAGAAATACAAAACAGGTTTACAGTGACCGCTCTGTGGAGACAGATGAAATCTGTATCTCACTGCAGCAGAGGTGGTAGCCAGGGGGACCATCTGTGGTAAAGTAAGAACCTGAATGAAAAACTTGCACTGGAGAAGATGAGGTGTTTTGCTGGTTTTGGCTGGGGTAGAGTTAATTTTCTTCAAGTGGCTTATAGGGGGCTGTGTTTTGGATTTGTGCTGAACACAGGGTTAATAATATAGAGACGTTTTTGTTATTGCTGAGCAGGGCCCCATCATACCTAACGGTGACTTGGGAAGAAAAACACCATCACTGCAAACATTCCCCCTTCTTCCTCCCCGTCTTATATAATGAATATGATGTCATATGGCCCTGATTATCCCTTTGATCTGTTGGGCCCACCTCTCCCAGCTCCACCCAGTCTCCCAAGCACCCCCAGCTTCCTTGCCAACGTGGCAGTACAAAAATCAGAAAAGATCTGGGCTCTGTGTAAGTCCTGCTCTCTCTCCTGGAGATGGCTGAACAGCCGCCTGCCCAGGGGAAGCAGTGAATTCATTCCTTGCTTTGCTTTGCTTGTGTGTGTGGCTTTTGCTTTCCCTATGGAACTGTCTTTATCTCAACTGTGAGTTTTCCACCTTTTACCCTTCCAATTCTCTCCCTGATTTCACGGGTGGAGGAGCGAGCAAGTGGCTGCATGGGGCTTGGCTGCTGGCTGGGGCTGAACCATGGCAGGTGTAAAGGTACTAGAAGCTGCCAAGCTAATGGATTTATATGAAAGAAAACCAGGAGCCAGAGGGATCTGCATGCAGACACCCCTTGTGGCATGGATGGAGCAATTGGGCAGGAAGAGAAAGGAACTGAAGACTGAGAAGTAGAACTGAACTACCCAGCATCTCAAAGGGAGAGTAGAATTCATAGACAACTGGAGAAGAGCCCACGGCCTCCAAAGGTGGCAGAAATACACCACAAAAGTTTACAGTCCAGCCTAATTCTCAGTGCCCTATTGAACTGTGCAGAGGCCTGTAAAACAGTGATCTCTTAGATGCAGTGAACAGGAACCATTCTCTGACACCTACACCAAACTACTTAAAAAGGGTGATGGAAACATTGCTGGAGTCAATGTTCACAGCACATAGTTCAGTTTTCTTTCCAGAAAGTTGGTTGGTTAGGTGGTCTGACAGAAGAAAGAGATAAAACAGCTTGTGGAGTTGATCCTGGGGCTTTCAGACCACACTTTGATTCAAGAAGCAAGAGACAGTCCCAGCACCACAGGCTGGCACAATGGGAGGCCCTCACACAGCTCACTCAGTGCAACAGCACTGCAATGGGGAGACTTCTGGGTTCTCACTTTGGAAACCCAGGGATTTATTTCTATCAATGATTTTTCTTCAAACAGTTCATTAAAATCAGTTATTGTTTGATTTACAGCCTCTGTGGGGAGTTAAGGCTGCACCTCACCTCCAGCTGGCACAAGCTCACCAGAATGACTGGCGGTCCCAAATCTCACAGTCTGATCACCAACCTCATTCAACAAAGCTAAAAGAGAGATAATAGTTGGCAAGGAAGCAGCAGACCCAGTGACGAGAGGCATTAGTCTTTCCCACCCTTTAGACCAACACCAGCCTGACCAAAGTCTTTTTATCGGGTGAAATTTCATCTGTTGCAGAGGAGTTCTGAAAGAGATGAGTCACGGGGAAAGATAAGGTTCTCAATGAGGCCATAAATAACAAAACTAGACAGCAATGTCACCCTTACATTTTAGGCCATTGAATGTGAACTTAATGAAGTGCTGTGTGCAGCTACTGAAGCTGAAGCTCAGAGAGGGGACACACTTTTTCACACAACCTGATGGTAGATTTGAGACTCAAACCCATTTTTCCTGTTTATTTGCCTGGCACCCTGCCAATCAGGGCCCTTTGGAGGCATGGGCTGAGCCCCAAATTAATTGTAGGACAGATCTCTCCTACAGAAGCTTTATGCTTTTGGGAGCCCATTCGTGTGCTGACAAGCCTAAAGTGGCCCAGCCTCTGACACACAAACAGAAACACTTTTGGGGCACAACTCCAAGGCCCGCAACACTTGCCAGAGCAGCACACACCTCCTCCTTTTTATTCCTCTGAGGTAATAAGCTTGAATTCAAAGTACCCCTCGGGAGGTTTCACCAGGCAGCTCTTTACAGTTTGTTGAAGGACTCCTGACCTGTTAGCAATTGGCCCTAGCAGGAACAGACCACCCATTTGTTCTTTCTGGTTTGGTCAGATCCTCAGTCAACGCTCTCTGCCAAAAGGGCTCTACAGAGGGATGTGGACAGGCTGGATCAATGTATCAAGGCCAATTGTAAGGTTCAACAAGGCCAAGTGCCAGGTCCTGCACCTGGGTGACCAACGACTCCCTGCAGCACTACAGGCTGGAGGAAGAGTGCCTGGAAAGGTGCCTAGTGGAAAAGAACCTGGGGGTGGTGGTCGACAGCAGCTGAAACATGAGCCATTGGGCACCAGGTGGCCAAGAAGGCCAATGGCATCCTGGCCTGTATCAGCAATAGTGTGGCCAGCAGGACCAGGGCAGTGATTGTTCCCCTGTACTCGGCACTGCTGAGGCCACAGTTTGAGTCCTGTGTCCAGTTCTGGGCCCCTCACTACAAGAAGGACAGTGAGAGGCTGGAGCAAGTCCAGAGAAGGGCAATGGAGCTGGTGAAGGGTCTGGAGCAGAAGTCCTATAAGGAGCAGCTGAGGGGGCTGGGGGCATTTAGCCTGGAGACAAGGAGGCTCAGAGAACACCTTATTAGTCTACAACTCTAGAAGTTCCTGAAAGGAAGTTGTAGCCAGGTGGGGATCAGTCTTTTGTCCCGGGTAACAAGTGACAGTATGAAAGGAAATGGATTAAAGTTGTGCTGGGGAGCTAGATTAGGGGAAAATTACTTCACTGGTGGTCAGACATTAGAAGATGCTGCTTAGGGAAGTGGTGGAATCATCATCCCTGTAAGTGTTCAACAGGCCTGCAGAGGTGGCATTTATGGACATGGTTTAGTGGTGGACTTCACGGTGCTGGGTTATCAGTTAGATTTGATGGTCTTAGAGGTCTTTTCCAACTTTAATAATTCTATAAAAATTCAGAAACCCCCCCTCTAAAACCAGCAAGTAAGCATCCCTCACACTGCTAGCATTGCCCTCCTTCAACCAAACAAGCCAAGGGGCCACACATCTGAAGGAATGCAGGGTGAACCAAGGCCATTTTTGTTCTTGGGCTTGTTCAGCCGCTGCTTCTCTCGGGAGCTATGTGATACTGGGGGGACGTGCTCAGCCACACGAAGGTGACCTTATGTTAAAAGAACTCTCTTGGCTGAGGGAATACAGCTGCACCTAAACCTGGACTGTGCCCTGCCTGCAGGGGATGCTGCAGAGGGCAGTAACAAACATGACTGAGTTAGGTTGGTTGTGTATGGAAAAGTCAGAGCCTAAGAGTAAAGCAGCACTTGAAGGGAGAGAAAGCATGGGAAGCAGACATGGTATGTAAAAAGGAAGGAAGAAGAGGTTCAGCATCTCAGTGGAGGAGGCCTTGCCTGCTGGAGAGAGGGTGCAGAGGGCTGCATGCCCAGCCCACTCCCCATGCTAAGTACAGTATCTGCCTTTGGCTCACAGACCCTTCCCAAATAAAGGAGTTGTCACTGCCCTGGCTCTCCCGGAAAAGCTGGTATCTCACCAGAGCCACGAACTAAATTACTCCTTATTTTTTCTCCATTTGTGTTTGTTCACCCCCAAAGCACACGTCCCTCTTGGCAGGGAAAGGGCTGGTATAACATGTTCACCACAAGAGGGTCTCGTGTGCTGGGGCAAAGTGCCCACAATCCGGGGAAAGATCAAACAGAGCAGAAATACACATTCTTACAATGGGGTGGTGGTTTTAAAGAAATTATGCGGTTGCTTTTTTTTTCTAAAGGATTCCTTTGAAGTGCAGGGTACCGTCCCCCACGCAGTTGACAAAATCTCTTGCTACCAGCAATACTGTGGTGCCCTCAAGTGGATGCAGAACACTGAGAAATGTGCTACATTGCAGTACCTGCTCCCTGCCTCGCAAACCCAGGCTGCAAACAAAGCACCCGCCCACCCCAAGAGCTCTTAAGAAATTTATTTTTCAAGAAATTATTTAATTTATGAAAAAAAAAAAATTAAAAAGAGGGATTGGTTACAGCACTACACTCATGATATTTCCAAGGAGTAAGAAGGAAAGAGACATGTTTTTGGGTCCAACCACAGACCAAATGCCCGTGAGCTTGATTCCCTTCACCAGATGCCGCATTGCTGGCCTTCCTCCAGAAATTGGCAGTAAGATGCCAAATTGCCTGACACCAGCCCCTACCAATGTGCCACCCAACCACTTCACAGTGCCAACAGATGTGAAATACCCCATTTGCCACCTGCTGCTTCACTGGTGGCAAGCTACTCATGTATGGCTTCCTCCTCCTCATGATTGTTCTTCCTAGTCACATCACAAAGATGTAGGGGCAGCACAGGCTCTGACAGACACCCTTGAAGAAGACAAGGAAGATCTTGAGAGGCCGGAAAGGAAATAAAAACACCCTGACACCCAGGTCACGTAATTTTAAAAAATCCATAACTTTTAAGACTACACAATGAGCATGGCTGAGCTTAGTGCTCAGAGGTCACAGGGCAAGTCATGCTACTGCTAGAGAGAACTTGAGTCATGGGGAATGACGCAAAACTTAACAGCAGTGTTCAGCTAATTTACCTCAGCCAAACACTCCACAGGCAGAGGTTCTGTTGGAAGAGCTATGCAGGTGCTAATCCGTGTCACGCATATGCCCAGCTCACTGCCTGTCATGGCCCTTTCTGCAGAGCTATTCCCCAGCAGTCCCAGCCTGTCCTGGTGCCCAGGGCAGGGCTTGGCATTTGCCCTTGATGAATTTTATGGGGTTCCTGTTTATCCATTCCTCCAACCTGCCTGGGAAAAGCATCCCTGACCTCAAGCATTAATCATCTGCAAATTTGATGAGGGTACATTGCATTGCCTCCTCCAAGCCATTGATAGTGTTGAATAGGACACACCTGAGCAACAGCAGAGAACGGCAGGGGTCTGTAAAGCACAGCTCATTAACCACTGCCCTCTGATCCCAGTCATCCAACCAGCATTTCACCCATCTTCTAGCTGTCCATCCACCCAATCCCTAATATCCTGCCTTGATTACAAGAGTTTTATGGGAGGCAGTGCCAAAAGTCTTGCTGAAGTCAGGGGAAACATCATCTCTCGCTCACCCTTCATTTCCAGATCCAGTCATTTCACCACAGAAGGCCCTCATATTAGTCAAGCATGACTTAATCTTGTGAGCAGCTGTGGAAAGAACTGGCAATACAAGACTAAAGCTACATCAAACCATATTGATTAGAAAGAGCATTCCTAGGTGCAGAGAGAAATCACGGCCAACCAGAGTCAAACAGAAGCAACTGCCCAGCGGAGCAGGAATAAATACAAAACTTCTTAAAACAGTGGACTAAGTTCAGAAATGGTTACCTAATTTAGTTCTCTGAATCAGCTGCTTTAGAGTATTCCTATGCAAAAGTATGCAAGATGCTGCTAAAAACCTGGTAAAGATGACCCTCAAATCAATTAATTAAAGAACCTGATTACAATACCTGTGAGTCACTGAAGGAGTGCATGGCAATGCACTCTTAAAACACCAACAGGACACAGGGCTGGTAGCATGTGGGCCAGGCACAAATAGACCCCTGCAGAAACAGCAGGTTTGGTCACAGCCCATAGTGACAGCAAATTTTAGACCCACTATTGGAAGACCAGTGTTTGACTGTGGACAAAAAACATTTGCCACCTCTGTTCTCAAGAAACACACCTTTCAGGCATCATCAAAAAGCTCTGTGTGCTTGAAGTCAACATAGTTAACCCACAAAACAAATGCCAACCCACAAGATAGTTGGTGAGTGCAGAAATTTTTCCCTGAGAATCCATCAGAAGTGAGCTAAAATATAGTGCAGAGCCAGTGGCATGTCAGTATTGTACAGCTCAGACAACCATTACAAGAGCTGTAAATCAAAACAAAACCCTACCAAGAAAAGGTAGAGCTATGAACGTAAAAGATTGTTCATAATCTCTTAGTGACAGATGAGGAAGCTGTCAGTACAGGTAGAAATGTGTTTAAAGGCACCTAGACTCTGACTAATAAAATTATTATTTTTTATAGAGAGAGATCTAAGAAAGCTGAAAGACCTTTCATATTAGCTTGAAGGTGGACTGAGGACACTGTCAGCACCTGCCAGTTCTATGCCAAAAATACAGGCCCATGCAGAGAACAGGAGGGGCTGCTGACATTGCCAGAGCAGCTCTTACACTAATGCCACTATCAATTTGACATTGACTGGACAATGACATGCTGCTCTGTAGCATCATCACCGGTAACAAACCCCAGGACAGCATGAAAATAAACCCTGCTCACACCCGGCACTTTATTCTGACCGTGACAGTGGGATAGCTGAAGGAAGCAAACCCGCGCTCTGGCTGCCACTGGTACACACCTGGTTTGGATACAGTCACAGCTCACATTAAAAGCTTGCAGTCATTAATACAAGGGCAACTAGTAAGCCGCAGTTGCAATGGAAATGCAACATTAAGTTACTTGCAGAAATGAAACATTAAGCAAGTAAAAGGCAACGTTTTGATCAAGGCAAGTAGTTAAACTCTGGGTGTAGAAAGGGCAGCAGAATGTCCTTCTGCTGAGGAAATCTCTTCTAGCCTTTAGTGCTCACCAAGCACCAGTCCTGGCCCTAACCTGAAATGCACTTCCCAGGGCAGGTCTGTGGCCACACCAAACCAGCAGCATGAAGAGTACTGATTTATGGGCTTGCCTCAGACCAAGCTCCTCAGGCTTCTGATTCCTTTCTGACCATTCTGGCCAGCAGGTGACATCCCCCTCTGCCACCGTGGGCAGCAGCACTGCCTACAGGAAAGAACTGCTGTCCAGATACATAGGCGCTAAAATAGAGACTAAATATCACCACATGCCATCCATTTGGGAGGCTGGCAACCTCAAAAATAAAAAGTTCAAGACACAAACTAGAGAGAGACCTTTCTCCTTACCAAATAGCTCCTAAATCTGTAAGTCCAAAAACCAGGTGGTTTCATTTTGTTAAGCAAAGAGGATAGAAGGATTGCAAGATACTCTTTCAGAAATAATGAGTGATCACAGAGTCAAAGTACCAGGACAAACAAATGCAGATCTAGGAATACAGCTTTTGATTTTTAAAAACTCAAGAAGCATGAATTCCAGACATAACTTTTCAGAACTTTTATTTTAAAAAAGGGGGGAGGGTTTAGAACTCCTCAAAAAATTTTTTTCATCTAAAAGGTAAGCTCAGATTGACCTTGCAAAGGTTATCAAAATGAACAGGATGTTCTCATACATGAAAAGCAACAGGGAAATATGGGAACAATATACATATAACTAAATTTACATATAACCCCAAAAGAAACCAATTTTCTGCCTCAGTTTCCAGTGAGGATCATGATGTCTCCTTGGAGCAAAGGCAGGGTAGCCCGTGAAACTGAGCATGGTGTTGCAACAGCTCCATTGTCCTGGAACTAGAAGAGCAGCTGTATTTGCACCCAAGGGAAGGTGCTGATCACCATCTCGGAAGCATCACTGCATACCTGCCCCAGGCCACTCTCTCCTTAGCATCCAGTACTGGCCAGAGACAAGCTATGAGGCGGCATGGGCCTTAATTCTAACCCCACCAAGCTGCTTTTCAGTACTGTTGAAAGGATTGGCATATGAAACTGCAGCTTAGATAGACTCATTTTGAAGTGAATGTAACATGGTTGAAGATCACCAAGACTAGTAAAAGGCAAAAAATGTGCTGATCCATGCAAGACTAGAGAGCCTGATCTCAAAAGCATGTCTAGATTTAAAAGCATATAATGATAATAATGTAGAAAGTGACACAAAATACAGCTTAGGTATTAATGATAAATGAGACCCTACAAAAGAATTTATTTCCTTAAAACAGTCAGGAGATCAGGATGCTTGCCATATATCTTCCCATGCATCTTCTGGCATAACTTTTTACTGGTTGAAATGGGGGGAAAATGAACCATTAAGACAGATGACAACATACAGTACTAACATTCATGTTCATCATGTGACTTTGGATGTTATCCTGCTGGTCAGAAAGAAATCAGAAGCCTGAGTTGCTCAGTGCAAAGCACAAGCTGTTCCAGTAGGCTGAAAAGAGGCTCTTGGAGCTCCTTCAAAGTTTAAGGATCACAGATAATTAATGACACCACCAGTATTCTAATAAAATTTATCATTACCTCTACCTTTATCATCTTCAGTTCAGGATCAGCCATTCAGGTCTAGGTGGTAAGGAAAAAAGTTGCAGTAACCTCAATCATACAAAGAGCAGGTCAAGCACCTAGAGCCAAAGCCTTTCACTGTGTGCTGTAAGCTTAACAGTTGGAAGTGAAAAAGGGGGGGGCAGAAGAAGAATTCTGCATTAGTCATTTTTTTATTAGTTATGAGGCATAGCTGCTTAAGCCAAGAAAAAAAAGGCTGCCTAGGATTGTTCTTATAAAAGCATTCTCTGAAAAGACAAGTATTTCTCTCTAAAAAGGCACCTGGTGAGACTTCTGAAATCTTTTCATTTTCAGTGCATCTTCTTTGAATGTGGCCAACCAGGATGTGCAAAAGGGCAAAGACAGGTTAGTAGGTGGGTCAGGAAAAAGCCTGACTCACTCAGCCAAGAAGGAAGTCTGGGAAAAAGCAGGAGAGCAGTCACCATCCAGAGAGGCTCATAACAGCTCACAAGGCTGAACAGTGGGAATGTAGCACCTCCCTCTTTCTGGTTGGGCTTTTTTGCTTGGTTGTGTGGCTTGGTTTTTTTTTAACTGCATCCATTCATACCAGGAACTACAGTATGGTTTTCCTTTAGATAGAAGTGGATGCTTCATCTAGTCCTGCATTCATATCTTCAGCTTTCCTTTATGCTTGGCCCATCTTAGGGAAATTCTTCATTATTACCCTGTGATGTTCTAAGCAATGCTTAAGATGAAAATCAATTAATCTCTGTGATACCATATCTCAATATAGACTAATTGCAAAATTGAAAGAAAGATATGATATTTCAGTAAACAGAATGAGCAAGCCTCCACTTGTAGTGACTCCTTGTAATCAGAGAAGATGAATAAGATTTTATGGAAAATGTGCTTGGATATAGCTTTGGATGCACAACTCATGCATTAGCAATGTTTATGGATTGACTCATTACATAGCCATTCTTTATGCATATACCTTCTGAGAACATATAGGTTTTCAGACATAATCAAAAACATGATGTCCAGTATGTAAGAAAGTTTATTTTTCACTTGTCTTCCATGAACCAGAATCTCCCTGAACTCAAAAAGATCCTTGACCAGAGCTTGAATGGACAAGATTTAATACTCCAATATGGTGACAGACCACAAAGTGAACAGTAAATGCTTTGGGCTCCTTATTTTTCAGCACTTATTTCAGATCCTGGAAGGACCTAAACTCCAGGACGTGAAGGCCTTGTGTTTGGAATTATGGCAGGAGTCTACCCAAATGCTACCAGGCCCCCATCTAAAGTGAAACCCAGAAGAATTTGAAAGGAACACTGTGAACTCTTTGAACTAGCACTTCCCCATGAAACCACCACTGGAAAGGTTCCAGCTATTGCCCTGAAACAGGGTGTAAGGACATGCATATAGCAAAGTGTGAGGCAAGGTGCTGTGGGAAGACTGAGCACACAGGGAACTCTGAAAAGGAAGGGCTAGCTAAACAAGTTTTGCAGGACCCACCCATGTACAAAAACCCACCAGTGTGCCAAAGTGGTTATTGAAACATCACGACCTGCACCGACCTAAGCTGCCGGCAGGAATTGCTGCTGGTGTTATCAGCAGGCAGCGCGTGAAGCGGGACCTAGTGCCAACTAGGTCAGGACATGGTTACAAACAGAGTCGAGAAAGTCACAGCATGTACACAGAACCTAAAAGTAAATCTGTGGGACCAAACCTCTGACAAGCAGATCTGAACCCTGCTTCTACTACAAAGTGCTCTAGGTTGACTACCCTTGCTACTTGCTTTTCTGTAGCCTTGCTCCAAAGCTGAAACCCAGGCTGCCATGATCCCAGCTTCCAGGTGCCCTCCTGAGGTACCGCATATGATCTCAGCAGGGAAGTTACAGCAAAGCTACAAAACCTGCCTGACTCCTTGAGGCAGTGGCTCAGGTGGGAAGCGAGATAACGCAGCACAGCTCTGGCCAAGCCGCTGCCGGTACACAATGCCTGCTAAAACACGATCGCTTTCCATCGACACTGATGGAGCAAAACATTCGAACGCTGCTTGCGAAAAGTGCCATGCTGACAGGCACGGAGATGGAAATCAAGTATCTAGGACCTAAAAAAACCCAGCCAATTAAGGGATCTATTGTCACAGTGGGTCAGAGCACAAGGCAACGTGGTCTGCTACACTTTATCATGAACCCTTTCAGCAAGCTAAGTGATTCCATTTCTGGCAAAACATCCCAGGCACGTGGGATCAGAGACATATGTATATACATAGGGGGAATTCCCAAGCCAGAGATTACATCTCACCACTTACATACAGTGCCTAGGATCATCCTGATCTCCTTGAATATATCTTTTTGAATACACTGGTATCTTTGGTTTCCACAATACTTCAGATGTACTTACATGTTGCATACTAAACCCTAAGATCTTCCCTTCATCCATTTCTAACGGTCTGACTGATCATTTCATCAGCTCCTAGCCCTGTGCAATGCTGATTCCTCCTATCCAGCACTCAGCCAGAGTAAAACAGTTTCCTAAGAAAGTCATACAGCTTCTAGTCTTGTAAGGAAGTAATTTCCATCTCCTTGGACACCGGCATTGGTTCTCTCCACATTCTCTAGCTTTATTAAACCTTTTCAAGGACTGCAGACAGCATTCAAACCAAATGTTTACATAGCAGCACACCAATATTTTCTTGAGTTCTCTTCCTTTCCCAATAATTAATATTCTAATTTGTTCCTTTGGTACAAGATTTGGGCAGACATTTTCAGAGAATTATGCATAATGCAGAAGAACCATCCCCAAATACCACTCCAAAGCCCCTTGTGTTGTATGTATGTTAGGATACTTGTTTCCCATGTGAATTCCATTGTGTTCTGTCAACATAGGTTTTATTTACTATGGAAGGCATATTTAGTAGTCTAATTTACAAGCTCCAACATGCATGAAGACCAGTATCATATTTACTACCTTCCCTGTGTTCCTAAGGCTAATTTAAAAATGACACAGGATGACATCTAACATAGCTCTTACACACTCCTTTAGACTCCAGCAGTCAAAGCTGCCTGGGTCTGGAGAGCTTTATCAGCTGCCCTAAAAGCTGCTACCAGCATATCAATTTCAAATAGTTCCTTGGACTAATATCTTAGAGAGCATGGCTCTGAAGTCATAATTTCCAACTTCCTCAGCTCTGAACATTGATGCATGTGACTTGACTTTTCTGTCAGTCTCTTCTTTCCAGATGAGAAGCTAGAGCAGCAACAGGAGCATTCTCTAACGCATGGCAAACAGCAAGCCAAAAGCCAGGGTTTCTTTGAAGCTTCATCTGCTGTCCCTAAAACCAATGTTTTGTTCATATTTGCACTGCTCAGCACACATCACTGCAGTTCGGAAGTGTCTTTACCTTCACAGTGCTGGGCATCTGCTAAGTCCAAAGATCAGACTGAAAGAGATTTAGGCAGACACTCACCTTTCAGTCAGGTACCCAAGACCTGCTGAAGACTCAAAACTTGTAACTGAGGAGCCTTCCTGAAATGCTGGTGCTTCCTGCTGGATGGCTCAGGAGTCCCTCCACCACACAGCAGCTGCTGCAATTCCCAGCACTTCCCCACCACTGTGGAGTGGACTTCACTGCCTTCTGCTGCACCAAACTGTGTCCCATTGCACAAACACCAAACACCATGTGGGTGACAAGTTTCCTGCCAATAAGAGTATTTCAAAGTACAATGCCACTCTGCAGTAGAAGAGCTTTATGCCCCAGTGAGTCACTGAACACAAGCAGCACTGTGCAGATCCATGGTACTGGACAGCTTTCTGCCAAACTCTAAGCAAACGAGAGAAGGAATGTAAAGAGCTAAGACTCAAATATTTTATCAGTGACTTGGCAGTGCCAGGCTAACAGAATTATTTAGGACCTCTAAGATTTAGTCTATTCAAGACTACACAGGAAGCAAGTAAAATCTAATTCATATTTCCCTAAATATGATTACTTAAAGGCCAATTAAAAATACAATTAACAGTGACATAAAACAGGGGGAAAGCCAGAGCAAGGATATAACAAAGAGGAATTCAATTCTTACCTGCACTTACCACATAACATACACATTAAGTGGGTACAGAGCCAAGCCAGAGATCCTTACATGTAAGGGTCAAGACCAACGGACAGATGCTGTTTACAACTGACCTATTCCTTGTGTTTATCCAGGGTTCAGAACAGTGGTACCACTATTCCACATTAAATTAGTCATATCTTTTATTGCAAAATCTGCCTGGATTTTAGCAATTCATCTGATTAGAGTCAGAATCTTGAAATTGCGTCATTGTTTAACTGTGAATATTCTACCTGCCAAGAGAAGGAATTGAGGTGAGGAGTCAGATTTTTATCTCAGGTTTCATTTCAGCAACTCCCATGAAAGCTTGTATAAAGACTCCTGTGTCCATACAGGTGTATACCTCTATATCCTACCAGTAAATCACACTGCATTGCCTGCTCCACTCTTTATAGCCTTTATCTTGCAAGATTTATCTCTTAATTACTTTATGTGAAGCACTAAGTGAACAAGGGCACGCTGGACCAGCTCCCTGACAGACTGACAAGCCTTGTGCTCCCAGGCAGGTGGGCACAGACAACCAAGCTGGAAGGAGATATATACATCAAGAAGGAAGTGAATACTCCCACATTAGCAGTTTATCCTTTGGTGAAATAAAAACATGCCTTAGCAATAAGAGTGTTAAAGAGAGAAATATTATAAAAAGTAGCATTTGTTTTATCATTGCTGCTGAGAACTCTGCTTTGCGTGAGCAGCAAGGCAATAAATATAGTGTAGACAACTGGAAAGGAGAAGCAAGTAGTTGTCATAACTGGCAACTGCAAGGGATTAGCCAGTGATCCTTACCAAGCAGCTCAGGAGCAAGCTAGACTTCAGACCTGGGCTAGAACTCAAGCTTTCTTCAACTGTTGAATTGTTAATTTGATACTTATCACCACTCCCAGAATTAGTTAAACATGAGACCATTATCAGGTGCTTAAAGAAAGAACAGAAACCCACAGGAGTGACCAAAACAGTGAATTTGACAGCTTACCTTCAGACTAACTGACATCCTGCTCGGCACACTCTATTGTTTGGGATTTAAACATTTCCCTCCTGCACAGCTACACATGTAGGGCAGGAGCAGCTTAAGAGTGCCTTCCACAAGACTAAGTGAGAAAAGAGAGTTTGACTCCTCCAGCATCATGGTGATGGATTTGTGGATAGATTTTTCTTGTTCCTTGGTCAAGTGTCCTTAGAGCAGAGTTATATATAAAGAGCCTCCTTTTCTTGTACTTGTCAAGGCCTCAATTATAGGTGTTGTCACAAGACGACTGACTACAAGAACAGAGCCTTCAAAACTTAAAACTCTTTAGTGTTTGAGTTCCTACTAACCATACAGCTGTTCAGACAGTCATAGAATCATGGAATCAAAAAATGTCCTGAGGTGGAAGGGACCCACAAGGATCATTGAGTCCAACTCCTGGCCCTGCAAAGAACACCCCAAAAGTCACACCATGTGCCTGAGAACGTTGTCCAAACACTTCTTGAACTAGGCTGATGCTATGACCACTTCCCTGGGGAGCCTGTTCCAGTGCCCAGCCACCCTCTGGGTGAAGAACCTTTTCCTGATATCCAACCTAAACCTCCCTGACACAGCTTCAGGCCATTCCCTCAGCTCCTATCACCAGAGAAGAGAGATCGGTGCCTGCCAGTCCACTTCCCCTCATGAGGGAGCTGGAGACTGAGTCATACTATACCCATTCATAAATGAAAAGGGAAGTCAACCTTCTGCAGTTAGGCCTCCTTTAGTCTCAGCTTCTGAGCAGAGCTTTTGGACCACAGTTTTACATTTAAAGGCTGTAAGTTCCCAAACCCATTTTTCCATCAAGAATTACAACAGGGAACTTACTGAAGTGTTCTCATTTACCTTTGTACACTTCACATAGCTGTGGTATCTCACTATTAGCTGATACAGTATTATACTGTATATGTATCCAGTAACAACTTATACAGAGACATAATCTGCTTTACCAGCCATCTTCTCTCCCCATTATATACAATGTCCTGAAACACAGCCTTGAGGGTGACAGTAATGCAGGATGGGCATTTTGTAACCTTGAGAAAGCTTCTGGCAGTTACCTGTTACCCAGCATTTAAGATTGCTATTTTCTGTCCTTTAAAGCAAATCACACACAGCGATTCTGTAATCCACTTACACTTTTAAGACTCCAGCAGAACCTGAGAAGGGAGATAGTTGTCTGTAAGGCAGAAAAAAAAACTGGAATAGATTGAAGACTGGTAAGTGGCAGCTGCCAAGGTAGACAAACATCCTGCAGCACATTATTGAGGTGGGGAAGGAATATAAATCAACTGCCCATCTGCAATGGAAAAAAATTATTTAAAAGGGATGACTGATAACAACCCACTGCCTCTCATCAGCCCCAGGGCTCTTTCATAAGCTCCCCTCTCATGCCAGTTATATTTCCTGTGGGTTCTTCAGCAGTCATGGAATAAGAGAAAGGTTTGATAAACCATACACTACAAAAGAAAAATAGCTGTAGCTATTGCAGCACTGCTGTGCAGTAATGTAGCACTGCTTCTCAATATTCAACACAAACTAGAGAAGCAAAACAGCCAAAGTTAACAATTATAACATTAGAATAATTATAAATATTTTTTTTTCAAGATCTGTAATCTAGACAAGTACTTGGGAAACTTTTCAAAGACATTTCTGCAGAGTAAAGACTTTCTTCACAGGTTGTTCTCTGAAGAGGCTCATACTTCTTCCCCCTGCTCTCCAGAGAAAGCCGAAGTGTTTCAGTTCCCATACCATAAGCAATCTCTCCAACTGTTTAGAATATTAAGTGTGCAGAAAAATAAAATTTCTTCATTGGCTTCAACTTTGAAAGTTTTAAGACCTATATAACAAACTATAAACAAAAGGTGGAGGACAATTAGCATATGTACTCCTTATGCCTGAAATACCACCAAACTTCTGCAGCAGCAGCACTAAGTCTTAAAAGAAAAACTTAGTAAGAACAAGACCATTATGGGGAACAACCCTTTTTCACTAGAAATATGGGATAACTACTCCCATCCTGACAGATGACTAATTGAGATTCCACACCCTGTTTCATATAATGACAATTAGATCAACACCTTAAGTTTATCACTCCAGGTTTGCTCTTACAAAGGAGATGTGCTGTTCTTGTGTGTGTTCCAACACCGAGGTGAACACACATTCTCTGCCCCTGCTTCAGCCCTCCTCCTTATCAGGAATAGCTCCCACTCCTGATCACTCTCCCTGTGAAATGTGGAGAATCACTGCTAACTCAAAACAAGGGAGGGCAGGTGTGAACATACATTTGCACCAGAAATGTAATTCAGTTAAAACCTGACCAATCCAATAACAACCAAGTAAAATCCACTTCTTACATTCAGTGTATTTTATAGAATGCTTAGTATTAACGCTTTTAAAAATCCAAATTAGTAATTTATTACCATCATGAATCTTGAAGGATATTCTATTATTTTGAAATTTGAACAGCAGACTACACTTATAATAGCATTTTTAATACAAGAGCCATTTATTCATATAAGTTCATAACAGTACTGATGTTCCATCGTAACACTTAACCACAGGAACAGCTCAAAAACTGGGTGACATTTACATGCATCTACCAATATTGTAACTGGTGGCCTATACTGTGTTCATTTCCTTGGTTATGGCCAAAACTGGACATGAGGTATTTGTTAGCAAAGGACAGAACAGCATAACACTCTCTTCATGCCTTAGGGGATGTTTCAGAAGATGTTTCATGTTTTTCTTGTACATCAATTGGCATTTTTGGGAACTTTTTAATATTAGCTTCTGGGGGACAAGAGAACTAAAAGATTCTCATACAAGTTTTTGTACTCCAGACACCGTAGTGCTTTGTAAGTAACACAGACCATAATCACCAAGTAGCCATTGTTGTTGCTCAACCCAAGCAGCATGCAAGGAGTGAAAGAGCCCACGGTGAAAAGCATTCAATTAAATTCTTTTTAATGACTGGCAAGCATTATCAGAAGAACCCAAAGAACATATAAAAATGCAAACTATTTGCTGAGTGTCCTTTTAAAAGCTAGCAGCACAAAATACTTTTTGAACAGACCAGACATCTGTTGCCTCCTGAGCAGTAGTACATTTTGTTGTCCATGTTTATTGACTCCCAGGTTTTGCAAATGCTGATACATCAAGAGTTTTACCACTGTTGCACTGTTCATATAAAGTCTGAAAGTTAAACACACAGGGTATTCAGGTGAACACAGTTGTATTGCACATGGATTCAAACTACATAACAAATATTACCACTTGAAATAAATAATCACATACTGAAATATTCCATACCAAAATTCCTCTCTCAAATCAAAAAATAGAAACACACTTAAGACAGCTTAGTTGTACCAGCTGTACTGCAATGCAGTGCCTTAAAGAAAATACATATGCTGACTTAGCAGTGTGGGCAAAGTCATAGAGCTTCACGAGTCAGCAGAGAACAAACAAGTTGCAGAGATCTAAAATCAAGTTTATTGTCTCCAATATGGAAACACCAGCCTGGAAGAAGAGAGTTATTTGTGTACTTGGGGCATGCAAGCTTTACATGAGATACTCAAATGCCCACAAACAGCCACATTGCCATATTGTTAAAAAGGATAACTATTTAAAAGGATAATTACATATTGTTAAAAGGATAACTACTGATATTTAAAACAGATCAAGTACAACTAGCAGTGTAAGCATAAACTCCTTTATATTTAATATACACTGAATTTGCTTTCCTCACCATGAAAGCAGCTTTGCATTCTCAACATCTTATGTACACTTTACCACCATCACTTCTGAGACACAGGTAGGAAGAACAGAGTTGAAGGTTTATCAAGCTTGTCTTTCAGGCAATAAACAGAGGCTGCAGTGCTTCAACACACAGGAACTAATTTACACACAGCACTGCATTAACAGTTCAGCAACTTCCAGGAAGCAGGAACAGTTGCAGTTAAGTGTGCACACTCAACAGACCAATTTAGATAATTTCTTCACAGTGAGGGTTCTTAAATTAGAAGATTCCCCACTTAGGGGTAGCTTAAAAGCAAAGCAGATGTACTGGGAGGTGGAAAGGAAAGAAAAAGCCAAAAGTAAATATTGCTGGCATCATTTTCAATCCTTCCAATTCAGAAGAATGTAGAGATTCTGCATGCTTGCAAACAAAAGCACTAAGATGCGCAACGTTTTTCCAGCTATGGCTGAAGATTTCATATATGTATTGTTTCAGCTTTCTCTACCAAACATTCTAACCTTTGCAAAAGCATGTACTACTATACAAAACAGAAAAGAATTTACTTACCCTCGCAGCTCTAGAAATAGAATTGGGAGAATTCAAGCCAACAAGCTGGCCAAGGATACGTTTCATTTCCTCTGTCGTTCCTTTTGCATTTGGGACACCTGCAGTTAATTTATAGTTATGCTGAAATTGTATACATTATCAGTGTGAAAAATGCCAGTACAGTTTGTAAAAGGTTTAAGAATTAAAATATTGAAGTCTTTTCTTAAGCAGAGGTAGGCACCAAACAAAACTGAGTCATGCCAACAAGCTCATAGTACACTTAAGAGTGAAGCATTTTTTAAAGCAGAGTTACAAATACTATTTAATAAAAATGTATTTTTAAATAAACGTACCTGTTTGACAATGACTTTGAATTTGAACATAGGGATGTACCAGCAACTCCGAAACAGAAATTCTTTCTTTAGGATTTCTTATTAAACAGCGCTGCAAATGAAAAAAGAGGAAGAATGCTTTGCCTATAAATTACGAATTGTCCTAGGAATTAACAGTATTTACTTTGGATGTTCAACCAAGGGAGTTAAGTCAAACTGCTTTCAATAATTACTTACTTGGTATTGAGCTAAAAAGAGATTTTAATATGGCAACTACATTAAGTAGCTCTAGCTTCATTCTTCTTTTGGAATAAGGCCTGTCACTACAAGTAGCAGTGAGCATTTATTTGTGGAAAAATTCTCTCAAGCACAACTCGTTAAATTTTAGAAAATATGCTTTAAATAAAGAAATTCCTGTTATTTAAATCAAAATTTAAGGGACGGTTACCTTCAGCACATCTTGAAGATCCTTCTCAGCAATATCTGGGAACCCTATTTCATAACTTGGATCAACAATAGCATGCATTTTATTGATGTGACTTGTTATATGTTGAAACGGAGTCCTTCCATATGTCATACAATACAAAATGCATCCCAGTGACCATACATCGCTTTTGGGACTTATCTAATATTAAAAAAAAATTGAATGTTACTTAAGAAACTGTCCCTTCAATCAATTTATCATGTAATTGTACAGTTTTTGTTGTATAAGAGATCTTTATAACTATTACACAAAATCACTAAGGCAGCATGCCATTACCTACTAAGATAGTGATGCAGCTTCCTTCACTGATATTCTGTAAGAAAACTATTCTTATTAACTATTTTTGAAAATCAACTTAATTGAAGAACTAACTTAAAACTAAGGTTAGTCCTTAACAAGTCAAAATGCAGGATCCTAATTTCAGATTTAAAAATAAATACAAGTAAAAGCATATTAAATTAATTAAATCCAGGAAACAGTGAGAGATCACAGCTATGTCTCCAAAGTGGAAAGCCACAATTCAATTCCCCATGGATTATAGGATTCAGATCCATATTTCAACCACAACACCCAGGCTGTTCCTTGTAGGATGACTTCCCGCTTCTCCTGTTGAAGCTGAAGCACTTTAAGAGAAGCACTATGAAAACTCTAGCCTGGGGTGATTTCAGAGGCACACAGCATGGAGGGCCCGTAAGATGCTCAAAAGGCTTTTGTAACACGAGTCAGCAGTACAGCCTCTGATATGCAAAAACTCATGTATTGCACTGTACTCTATATTGTTGGGGGAGAGGATGGAAGTGGAGAAAGATGCAGCAAAACTGACTCCCAGCACAGTGTTAAGACTTTTGCTTAGATGAGCGGAGCTCCAGAACAAGTCTGCACTCTGCATGCAGTTTTTAGAAGTATAAAAAAAGGTTAAAATTATCATCCTTAAAAAAGAAATCCACTTATAAAACATTTTATTCTCTATTTAGAAAGATTTATTTCATTACACAATACTTCAACTGTTAAAAAGTTAATCTTCATGTACATGCAAGTACATATTTTAAATACTTTTTCACTAAACTATGTACCCCTTAGTTGAAGTTTGACTGCCAGCGTGAAAATGCTTTCCTTCAGTACTTTTCTCATCATTCATGTTCCATTGCCCTGTTGATGTTATAAAAATTTCTACAATACAGGATACTCTGTGGCATAGAAAAATTAATAGGACACACTTAACTCCTACTTGTGGCCCCAAAACACTAGGCTTCATTTTATCTTTTGAAAGACCTTATTAAGTATTACTCAGTACTTGTAAAACCTGCCTCCCACTTAAAAGAGCTCAAAAATACGACAATGCACAATGTCATCATAAGCTGTTTAGGCAAACACCCTAACAATAGCCTGTATCAGAAAGCAAATTTTGCTGCTTTCAGAAAAAAATTCGAAGCCAAGGTTATTTATGCAGAATGCTAAAATGCAGCAGTGTAGCAGCAAGCAGTGCTGTAAGAGCTTCACCAGTTTTTGGCAGAACAAAGCTAAAACAAAAGGGCATAAGCAGCAGGCAATCAAGAGGAATGATTCTCTCACTTGACTCCATGGAAAATCCTCCCAGAAATACACCCTGAAAACTCTAGCCTGGGGTGATTTCAGAGGCACACAGCATGGAGGGCCCGTAAGATGCTCAAAAGGCTTTTGTAACATGAGTCAGCAGTACAGCCTCTGCTACGCAAAAGGCTCATGTATTGCACTGTGCTCTATATCGTTGTTCAATGCTAGTCACACTGACTCTTGTATTTCTCCATAAAAACTGATTTTACAATATTTGTGGTTATTATTAATTTAGATATTATCATTGTATTTTTAGCTCCTCCAATGCCCAAGCCTGTGCACCTGTTTTACTTTCAATTTTACTCATTAATTGAGCACTTACATTTTTCTAAACACCATCTGCCAAATGCTTTTAGGTAGTTAGGGAGATTAGGCTTAACCTTCCACTCTGCACACCATCATCACGGCACAATAAATTTTCTTACGTTCAAGTTTCAGCGGAAGATTTTGAGAAAACCAAATCTGAAGATACATGACTGAATTACACTTCCTTCTTAACATGAAGGAAATAGGAGGAAAAAGATCATACTACCTTAGAACGAGGCTTGCCATTTTCTCCATAGGAAGACCTATCTTCTATTGCTTCAGGTGGCATATAATTCATTGTGCCGGCCTAGCCATAAAAATGTAAAAATATTCTTTTAAGTAAAGCATGCATTAACTTTAATTCACTTAATAAAAACTTAGATTTCTGTCCAAAAACCCTGAAAAGCATCTTGAAAGTTTGTTTGTATTAAGGCTGAAGGCCACTATTATTCTGTTCATTAAAAACATGTAAAAATCAATATATGTGAATATTCACATACACATAAAAAACCATTCAGAATAAAATTTCAATATTAATTGAGGTTATTACAACAGTCAAAATTATCAGCAGGTACTATAGCACTTCACAGAAAAATGGACATGAATTTCCAGAAGTATTTCACCTGAGAATCTTTAATGATACTTGTCACATCTGGCTGCATTTGGTTTGCAATGCCAAAGTCAATTAGTTTTAACATTCCATCAACTATCAGAAAGTTTGCTGGTTTCAGATCACTGTGAATGATGCCTGTAAAAGAGAGTTTAAAGTAAATCCAAATTACTACCATAAGGTTTAGCATTACTCAATTCCCATAACCCTTGCACAGAGAGAAGGTGCAGACTGGCTTTACCTGAATCTCTGCAGATTTCATAAAAGTGCTTCCATTTCTTTCTAAACAGTTAAGACTTGCATGAGTTTACAGTTAGAATTACTACTTATTCAAATCTGCAGGTACCCCAGAACAGCTCCAAGCAATTTGAGCTGCACAGTTTGTCACAGACCCTCCAGCTCTGTGTGCACACAGCCACACTGAACTGCTGCTCTGGAGCAATTCAGTGGCCTGTCCATGCCTGTTGCTCCCTCTTCAATTAGCTAAGCAGGTACTCAAAATGAAAGAATTATATTGCTTAGTGTGATCAAAGGTACCATTTACTGATGAGTATACACAACTGACTTCTCACAAACTCTACTTGGACAATTTAATATGAATTTTGGTTATTATCTACATAATCAACCAATCCATCTTGATATTTTACAAAAATCAATGTCTTTTTTCAAAACATCACAGGTATGTATGTACCCTGAATTTCAGTAGGTTTTACTGTTTGCTATATTATTGAATGCTCTAGTTCTGAAAATAGGTGATGCTTTTTGCTATATGTACTAGTCTTCACGTCATTATTATATAGGAAAACATCCAAGTCTGCCCTCTCCTTTGTGCTACACAAACAAGCTGAATATAGATGCATACACTTTAATGACATAGATGAAGATGGGAGGAAGGCCTGAAGAACTCTAAGAAAAAGCTGAAACACTTTGTCAAAGTAAAGATGACAGCTGTCATTAATGTCAAAGCTATTTTTGGAGAGAATGAGAGGCTAAAATTAGAGTCTAATAGAGAACAACTGGAATTGGGAATATACAACGTAGCCTAAAACAGAAAAAATTTTCTGACTGTTGTAAGAAAACAGCATTACATACATAAATAGTGATATTTGTAGATCCCTCTTGAGTTATCTAAGTCTACCTTGCATCAAGATTTACCTTGGTTTTTTGTTTCACTTTTTTTTTTAAAAAATACAGTAAATACCCATCTTTGAAGATCACCAAGATTACACCAACACTAAAAATAGTATCACCTCCAAAATTAAAACAGATTCATATTATCTGCCATATACCCTACACAAATACCTAGAATTATTTAAGAATACCATATTCATGGATTGTGTGAACGGCTTCCAGCATATTTTTCCAATAGCTCTTTCGTTCCAATGGATCCATCTTTTTTTTCTTTTTAAGCCAGCTATTGAGATCAATATTTCCACACTCCATTACCATGTAGATATGTTGATCAGTGATTTCACTAAAAATAAATATATGTATGTTAAAAGTGAAGGAAATATCTTTTTATAGAAAAATACTGGTTAAATAAAATTAGTATTTACTCACTAGCCATAAAGGCGGATGATCTTATCACTATGTTGCTGCAGTTTACTCAGATGAGCAATTTCATTCTTATAGCTCTGAACAGTCTGTTGATCAGCTTCCTCTAGATTCACATATTTGACAGCATACAGCTGGTTCTTGTCATTCAGTACTTGAAAAACCTGCAAAACAGTATCAGTTAATAACTTAATTCATCCCTAGCTCTGACTTACTATGGTCCTTCATCTCAACTCAGCCAGAATATTAAAAAAGTCTACCTTTTCAAAAGTCAAAGTCAGCATGAAGAAAAAAACAAGAATGAAGACACCAGTTACAATAGAAACAACCCTTATCAGAAGCTATCTTGGTACCACATCGTATTTACTAGGTGTAGTACATCATGAGCCTGAAGTGCCCCTAAGATTACAAAATAACACTCCCAGAGACACAGGTTTGATCTGCCCTCACACATCCATTTGGTCAAACCAAAATTTGGAGGCTAGATCACACGGCACATAAGAAGAGGTTAAGAGCGCAAAGTCCATTCAGTCTTAAGATGAGAAGGCTGCAGGAAATCCTATTGCTGTCTTCAGCTATTTAAAGGGAAGGTATGACAGACTCCTCTTGAATCACTGAAGTATGAGATGCAACAGACATAGCTAACAACAAGGAAATTACAATTGGTTATTTTGATTTTTTTCACTGTCACATAGTCCAACAGGAAAACCGCTTGACCAGATAGGCTATGAAATCTCCAACCTTGGCAATACTCAAACAAACCCATCAGTAACAGGCTCTATTGTGGCCTTGTTTCAAGCAGACTGAGAAAGTGACACACAAAGATCCCTGCCATCCTACCTCATTCTACAACTGTACACTGGCAACACAGGGAGCTCTTCTTTCTGGAGGTCCCTGCTGATTGGAAGCTGGCTAGTGTTATTCCACTTGACAAGAAGTGTGGGAGGGAAGACCCAGGAAACTACAAACCTGTTAACCTAATCTCAGTTGCTGGAAAAATTACACAGAATATCCTACTGGGTACTACTGAAATGCAATTATCAGGCACAGATTCACAAAGGGAAAGACTTCTTTAAGTAATTAGTTAAATTAGCTATCCTAAGAACACATCCTCCTAGAAGCTATGCTAAGACATGTGGAGAACAGGGAGGTGATTTGAGAGCCAGCACTGCTTCACCAAGTGCAAGTCTACTGACCAACCCAGTGGCCTTCTATGTTGGAGGGACTACATCAGTGGAAGAGATACAGATGTCATTTATCTGGACTTCTGTAAGGCCTTTGACATAGCCCCCCACAATACCCAGCTAAACTGCTTATGCTGTCAAGAAAAAAAAGGAACTATAACAAAACCAAGAGATTTTGCCAAAATTGTTTCCCAAGTTCCCATGACCCCAAATTTCCATATAAAAAGCAGCTCACTCACCCCTTCAGACATAGCTACAACTCTACTTCTCACACAAGTTACAGAAGTCGTAAGAGATGGTCTGTCTCCTACACGAGCTCTCAATCAACTTTACAAATCACCCATTTCCCAACAATGTAATCACAACACTCTAAACAGCCTCTCACATTAGGACGTACACAATGCAGCACATCTCTCACAACAGAAGAGCTGATTCTATCAGGAATTTTAATGCTTACTCTACCATAGAAATTATCTTCAAGAGCAAAGAGTCTAAGCATAGCACTAAACCAGCAAAGTTCTAGATTCCCTGGGTCAAACATTGTGTACATGTTAACACTAGGCACTCATTAGATGATTTCAACATGTATTTACATTAGAACTACTACTGTGTAAATGAGTGACTGCCTAAAAGGACAAAGGAGCACCTTACCTTACTCGAGCCTCCACTACCTATTTGCTTTAATACTGTATAAACTCTGCCATTGATGGCAAGGCATTCATGCGAAGGTCTAGAAGCTGGAACCTGTGTACACACAGAAAAGGTTAAGAAATAAATATTGTTATGTGCAACAGAACTTAAGAGAGCTCTACTTCTTGTTAAGTTAAAGTGCTTTAAGTTGCCTTGCTCTTTCTGAAGAAGATAAAGTTGTTTACAAACAGTGAAGAAACATCAAATGAAAGCTAGATCCCCATATACTGATCACCATTTGGCATGTAACATCATTGAACTCTTGTAAAAGGTGCCAATGCTCTTCATACTGGAAATCGATGAAAGGGTGTTCTTTAATAAGGCTTCCCAGATCATTAGAGACACCTCCCTCTTTACATGTAATGTCAAAAACTGTATTATCTAACAGACTTTCAGTCCCAGCATGCAACTTAAGAGCTGTACTGAAGTCACCTACCATTTCATTTGAAGCTAACTATGAGCTAGAAGACTTCAGTACTGTGAACTTGAAACAGCCTGCATTGCCCTCATCTGCTACACCAAGCATAGAAAGGCCTCAAGTTTGACTTATTAATTCTTATCCTCTGGTAGGAAGCTTAAACCTATCCCCCGGTTTTATGTACAATTGGGAAGGTTCCTACCTGAACATGCAACACATCTAATATAACCCATTTTTACATGATGTCAGCCCACAACAAATGTATCAAAATTCGTGAAATCTATCAAAAATGGAGGAGAAATGCAATCTTTTACCTCCCTCAAACTCATGGTTTTCAACAGACACTACTTCTCTTTATTGGTACTGCACTATAGTGGGTAGTACCACTGTGAAAGCACTGCAGAACAAAAACAGAGACTCTAGTTCTTTCCTCTGTCATTAAGTAGGACCTGAAAAGGCTTAGGTTCCAGACAAAGGCTCCAGCATTTTGACAAAATTGAACTGATTTTTCAACACCTGACTTATTTCATCTAAATTCAGACATACACATGAAGAAAGTTATTTTGGGAATAATAGACTACTTTCCCTTACTGATCCAGGAAGATGAACAGTAACTTCAGATCAAAAAAATATATACACACACATTTATTTTACCTAAAGTAGTTCCCAATGAACATATGTACTGAAAAAATGACAGAAAATAGTTACCTGCAAGCCAACTTGATTTTGAAATGGAGTTGCTGGAGTATGTGATAAATAATATGGGAACTGGCTGTAGGGAGTAGAAATTTGACATCCTGGTAGAAGCTTGCCCTTTACAACTGGTGTGTTGAAACTAACAAAAAATATGAACAATATTTGCATTACTTGTATGTTTTCAAGATTATTTTAACAACAAAGTTGAAATCTTCAATGTTTCTTGAAAGTTAGCCTCCACTTCATTCAATAATTAACATTATTAAGACTTCAACTTCTTGATTTAGAAGTCCTTTTAGAAATACACTGAAACCACAACATACTTAGAAAATACTTTTAAAAACACTAACTCCCTGTCTTCAGACACTACCCGGCACTTCCCAGCAACTGGAAAGTGAAAGAACTATAAAGCTAGAAGAGCTGACTACAGGAGTTTGAGACAGTTACTTTTCTCCAGCTTATTATTTACTCAAAAACTTCTTAGATTACCTATTTTTTAAAGGAAGCATATTGAGACAGACAACTTCAAAAACCCTCGCTATTGCCTTGAGAGCTTTAGCTACACTGTGTATAAGCAGAAAGACCACGGATTTAAGAAAACTAAAGATTGCAAAAAATCCAATTTTTTTTATTTGCTCTCTTGAGGTGTTTACCATCTCTTTAGCTATATTGCTGAAGATATTTCATTTTTTCCCCACTGTTTACAGAAACTAATGCCAAGATCAGAACTGGAAAAGAATGCATATACCTAGGATTTATTTGGTAGAGTAAAATCACAGAAGTTAAAAAAAATAAAGGACAAAACTAGTCAAAAGCATGGTTCTCACTGAATACAGAAGCACTCAACAATTCTGCATATTTACCATGTACATACAAGCTAAGTAATGAGAATTTAATCAAGGACTACTATCAAATTCCTTCATGAAATGATGTGGTTCCTTCCCTACATATATTCTGAATTCTACAGCTATAGAGACAGAGGTCCTACCAACAGGAACAGTGCTTACTCAGCACAGAACCTTGACCTATATGATTCATCGTAGAGACTTATGAAAACAATAAGTAATCAACAAGATTTGCCAACACAGGCATAGGGGTTTATGCCTAATTTAAGGTCACAAGGATAAACAAACACTATAATTTACTAACTTAAGTGCTTAATTCTGCAAGCCTCCAGATTTCTTGAAGTATTTTTAAAAAACCTCAGACACTTGCATTATGGGAACTAAATTGATATACAGTTATCAATCTAAAAAGCCTGTCAGTCACAAAAAAAAGTTCTCTAAAAGAAAGTGTCATGTAGCAGGGATCAGTGAAAAAGGTAAATGCTGTACTAAGGACTTACTTATTTGATAGTAAACATTCAAATGCTGAAAAGTTGAGAGAAAAGGCAAAGGTCCCTAAATGCAATCTGAATCCCAAAGTCAGGCACTTTACAGAAGCACTTGGAATATTTGCTATCTGAACAGAAAAATGTAATAAACCCTGTAAAAATCTGCTTAAGTCTTTCCAGAGATCAACTACCATCTTATAGTACACTTACCAGGCCATATAATCGTTAGATGTGGTGCTTGGTGTTCCATAAACATGAGATGGGTCACTTTTCTTAGAAACAGCATCTGGTGGCGATAATCGTCTTGAAACGGGATGACCAGACTGTTCAAGGTTCATTTGTTTTCCCTACAAAGGGTAAAGCAAGATACTCTATCACACAAGGAGCCACAAGTAAGAACACAAATATTTTCTTCAACATGAGAAGGCTGCTGCTAGCACACATGTAGTACATATTCGTGTTACTTTACCTCTCCATAGCAGCTTTTCTGTGACTTTTCTTGAGTCGGCCATTTTTTTCTGGCACTAACACAGTTCAGTTGAATCTGCTCCAACTGCTTCCTATAGCTTTCACCAAAACTAGATTGTTGCTGTTGACTTTCCAGACTCCTGGGCTCTGGTATCTTCAGCTCCGGATGCTGAACTTTATTTTCTGGGGAAAAAAAAAAAAAAAAAAAAAAAAAACCA
>VZTI01004934.1:1567335-1588059 GCA_013397865.1 Struthidea cinerea | reverse complement strand
AAAAAAAAAAAAAAAAAAAAAAACCACCAAAATCACAGATTAGTAAAAGGATTCAATATTCAATACTTGAAAAGTTCCTAGAATAATTTTTCCTCATTTTCTACGTCAGACTAAAACACAGTTGATTTACTGGAATTAGGCCTTAAAAGACATTAATGTAACCTTCAGGCTCCATATTCAATTCAGTGTAGCAACATAGCAACTTCCTTCAAAATCTTAGGATACGACTGTAATAATAGAGATGCAACTGTTTCCTTCATCAACACAGAGTAAGAGTATGTTCACAAATTATACTACAACATCCTGGGATGTTGAACAGGTTTATAAAGCATTGAAGATAGACTTATTACAATACTCCAAACTTAAAATCTGTTGTCTGTGACAATAGGCAACCTATAATCCAGTGTAATGACTGAAACCAGAGGCCTAAAGGGACTTGGCACTCTGGCCCCTGGTTACTTTTGCACAGATAGTACAAGAGTGAATTGGTGGGATGTGGCAGAGCAGGCTGCAAAAAGCACAGCTTAAGAGTGTTCCTTCACGTGCTTGAAGTTCTCCTTTAAAATTACTTGAAAACAGCATCCCATGCTGAGCAGCTTAGTGCAATTCAGATGCTGAAGGATTGAAAGATGTCAACCAGCATCTCACCTAAAAACTGGAATGAAGCACAAACAGGGAAAGTATGACCTGAAACCCAAACTGTTCCCAATGCAAGTCAGTGGGAAAGGTTTCACGGGGGGGCTGAGGGGGACACTGAAGTTGAAAAATCACCATTTTTCAACTGAAATGTTTTCTTTCCTATAACACATATGTACTCATAATCTTAAATCCAACTCTTGCAATATTAGACATTTTCAGCTAATTTCTTCAGCAGGATGAGAAACCCACTTAGGGAACTAGCTTTCTGATGAAACACTGAAGTAGCAAGTAACCATAAGAGGTTAGTACATGTATTCCATATTCCATATTCCATGATTAGTAGCAACCTTCTAGATCTTACTGGCCCTGAAATCCTTGCTATAAATCCAAGCTGGTTATAACATTTTCCAGGAAGACACAACTTAATCTCATGCCACACCTATTTCTAGGTGACTTCACACAACAGTCAAAATCCATGTATTGATAACCCATTATCTACTAAGTATTTATTTCTGAAACGCACCAAAACTGGCTGTTTTTAAAAGAACTTTAAGAATCATTCTCCAAAAGTGTGTTAATACAGTAAAAATCTCAGCCATTCAAATGACAGCAAAACCTTAGATTTCTTTAAAGGATAATTCTAAAAATGGCAATACAGTTAAGGCTAAAACCCATGTTTAATCCAAAGCATTTAAAGTAATTCAAAGTATAACAGCATATTTGATTGACACTGAAGTTTAATACTCTAAAACTACACATTTATTTAGTACAAGGGTCATTCACACAAAAGGATTCCAGCAATACAAGTTAAACTAAATTGCAATGAATATAGGAAAACAAAGGTGGAATTATCCAGGATTTTCTGCATTTCAGGAAAAAAGGGACATAGGAGAAGCAAACCACTATAATTTGTCTCAAAAAAAACCCCTAAATGGATGCTTCAAGAAATTTATAGTCCTTCTTTGAATTTCTCTCCACCAACAGCTACCCTTTTTCCTTTGGTATAAACTAATACTGTTATTTGATAAACTGGCAATATTTTTCTACTCTCAGGCTGGCAAATGTTAAGCTGAAATCTCCCACCATTGCTATTTCAAAGCCTGTTTGTTACACATATTGCAAGAGGTAAGAACATAATGAATTAGCACTATACTTGACATTTTATTTCCATCCCAGCACTTCACAGTTTTGGACATTGTCACAGTTGAGATTTTTGTGGGTTTGGGGGCTGTTTTTTTCCACAACTATCAAAGATACCACACAAGCCTTTTATTTAACCACTCCCCAAATCCAATCAGACCAAATTCCGCTTTTTGGAAAACATTTTATTTAGCAACGCATTTTTTAAAAAAATACGGAACAGCACATTTTCAATGCTTTTTCTATTTCACACTACTCAGACATGACATTAATAGTTACCTTCTCTTTCCATCACAAGACTTGTATCCACTTTGGTTTTGAGAGTTACAGTTGAGTTGGTAGCTGTTTCTGAGCTGCCCTCATCCAACATCTGCAACTGTAAAGCTGTTTTTTCTTGTAAGGTCTAAAGAAAATAAAAAGCATCTTAGAAAAGAATCAAAGGAAAACTCAAGAGTAGTATCCAAAAGACATTTCCTCACAGTAATTGAATGGCAGATGCACCGCAAAGCAAACATGCTTCAGGGAAGAGTGCAGGTTACGCAGACAAATATTACTGATGCTATTTTCAAATACATCGACACTCTAAATTTCCATAATCGAGTTTCTATAATAAAGACACCTAAATGCTTTCTATTCTGGAATTTTCTTTTAGGGGATGGGGACATGAAAATGTAAGACATAGCTGAAAACCAATCTCTATCAAAAGCTGTAATTTATGGCTCCATAGAGCACTTTAACTCAGTTGAATAGACTTCATTAAATAGAGTACTTCCCACGGTAAAATTCATGACTACAGCTGAAAGAGGTCCTGTAGTCAAGCCAAAATCTGTTTATCCCCTCTTCATTAACCATATTTCTAACACCACTTCCATTGCTCAGATGTACTGTTCAGAGAAAGCTCTTTTTTAATGCCCGATTATGCATAACAATTTTCAAGTTTAAAAGCCACAATGAATGTTTCTATCCACAAATGATCACTTAAAGGGAAACCCTACGTTATTTCTTTCTCGAATTGAAAAAGGTTTTGTCTTTCTTACTAATACTATAGGATAGCTAGAGTTCCTTTTATGTATTTAAAAAAATATTTAAGTTACCTGCAAATCTCCCAGGCTGTACGAATCATGTCCACTAGATTTTGGTTCTGATGGTGGAAAAGGTGCAATGAAGGCTGTTTGTTTGGAGCTGGACATTTGCCTGTTGAAGTAACATTGTTAATTACATCATATGCCAACACACAGTGTGGTGATGGCCTTTATTGTAAATGAGATGAGAAAAGTAGTTATGTGAAGACTTTTGGCTACAAGCTTCAAATATACAGAAAAGCAGGTCCACTCATACAGCAGAGTGAGAAACAATATAAAGAAGTCCTATAAAATGAGGATTTAAAAATATTTTGGAAGTTATGAGACTACCTTATCTCTAATTTTAAAAACTGGACTACATAAAAGTAAAGATACTTTGAACAAAATTTATTTTGGCCTTAATTTCCAATTCTTTTGGGCTTACCGATTAGCCAGAACAATACATTTATGTCTACATGCTTTCACACAAAGAATCTGAGTAGCAAGATCAGAAGTAGGTTACTGCAGTACCTGTTGCACCTATAATGATTATTTGTCTCTAACCTTCAGGTCAAATTTAACATTCACATCTGACATTCCCACTATCCAATAAAAGCACCATTGAAAAGAAGTATTAAAATCTGTTGTGCTGTGGGTAAACCAAATAACCATACCTCTTCGTAACACTAGCCATGAGTGGGACGTCTGAATCCTCCATATCATCACCATCATCAGATAGCAGGGCAACAGGAACCCTCCCAAATTGGCAAATCTAAGAGCAAAGTCAAAGTTATGAGGTGTGAAAAGCAGAATAGAGAATTTAAGATTTTTAAGAAAATGTTACTTGTTTTACCTGGTTAGATTTGTTTAGTGCTCTCAATGGATTGTGGTAATTAACTAGGGCACCCAGTTCCTGTGACTTCTCTTCCCTGAAGAAAAAAACAAACTCAAACAAAAAAACCCACAAAACAAAACACACAACACTGTAGTGTATGCGTTTGGTTTTGGTTTAAATGACGCTATAAGACATTAAGAAATTAAGACATTACCTAAATAAAAATCTGGTAACAGTAGAAGAATTTTCACTAGAATCATTCCTTTTTATGCTTCTGTGATTTCCACTTGTATTCTGAAGTCCAGACTCCTGTGTACTTGATACTGTACGGAAAATAGTTAGAATCATTCAGATCATATCAGACAAATTCAACGGAATCATTCTAAGCAATTAATCGGGTTAAATTAAACCAGCTGACTTCACTGAGAGCAAATTTGAGAATGGTCATTTAAGCTGTGAGAGGTCAGGGAATATCAAGGCAGGCAATAGCAAACAACTCATTCAGCAGCCCCATCTTAATCCAGTAGAGAATCTTGATTGATTATTGAAGATCTGGCAAAAGTTTTACGAAGTTGTACATTAATCTTAAAATGAAATGTCAAGTCAACTTAATAAACTTTGTTAAAGTATATATTTCAGATATACTTTATGGTAAGCAGAACCAGAAATCAAATTATTTGAAAAGTTATTCTAGAACCTCAAATCCACAAATGAACAGTTCAGAACAACACTGTCTTCCACATTTGTCCCTACAGTTGAAGGGAATGCCATTTCTCAGAGGTGAAGAAACCACAAGAACTCAGAATACACTAATGAAAATATATCAGCACCTTAATGAACACACATTCACATGTTACAACACAGTTTAATTCTTCATTCAGGGAATGTTGGAACCCTGAATTCTGAGAATTTCATTCTTTCTACTCTGACAAGCAATGATCCTCAAAAGCACACTCCATTTGACCTTAGGCCTTGGGACAAACTTCCCAGATTGTGTGAGAGTACTGAGATTGTTGCTATGTAAATAAAGTTATGTCACTGGTTGGAATATGTAGAGATATAGAATTTAGGTTTATGGAACATAGTAATATGTATATGTGGCAAGATGGAGAATTTTGGGTGTGGATTTGTACTTCTTTCTTCTTCACCAACCTGAGTCTTCTGGTATTGGTTCAAGAAATCCACACCGCGGGTCAGGTATAGATATTCATTGGATTTTAAGTAAAAACATGTTACTTTGCAATCCATAATTGGGTAGATTAGAGTATAAAAGACCTTGAAAGTAGAACTCAGGGGCCATTCTTGCCATTTTTCCACCTTGTTAACTTAGAAAGCAGTCTCTGTGCAGCTGTGTTATAGATAAATAATAAACAAGTCCGAAGAGAACTTCGCGTCTCCCGCTTTCTAATTCAAACTCTGAGTAAAACGGACTCACGGAAAAACAAAAAAATTAAAGAAGAGCAAAGCGAAAAACTGAGAAGGGAACAATGAGGAATACAAGCTATTTTAAGCACCTTCAGATAAACAATAATCTCTTGAACTCAACTATTTTCCTGACAAACCCTTTTTTAAAAATTCAAATTACTACCTGGTTATTTTGATTAAGATCTCTTCCATGCTACACGATATTTTTTTTTTAAAAAAGACAGACACCAAAGAACATATTAAAATAAAAACCAAACCAAAGGCAACAGGAAGTGTTCAAAGCCAGGTTGAATGGTGCTGTGAGCAACCTGATCTAGTGGAAGGTGCTCCTGCCCCATAGCAGGGGCTCGGAACTAGATGATCTTCAATGTTCCTTCCAACCCAAACTGTACAACAATTCTAAGGTATTATATAATAACTTCTACATCACGTAGGCCTTGTGTTCCACCAGTATAGGAAATGATCTGCTTGATCAACAAGATTCATGGCCATCCACAGCATTCCAAAAAATCACAGTTTAAGGACTTTTTAATACAGTATTTATCTTAGCATTTTTAAATTTGTATCAGTTCATTAAAATGAATTTTACTTTTCTGTTGAATTCTCCCATACCCCCCTTCTACTTTGAGCCAGAAGTCAGACTTCTGGCAGATGAACAGTGAAGCATTGGCTATTTCTAACACTTAATGTTTTATAAACTACTTATGCCAATAGACTTAACTACTCATTTAAATAAAACAAGTGCCTCAATGTACAATGTAGTTTTATTACCGACCTAGGACCATCATCATCTCACAAATGCATCCCACACTTTCTTTTTTTCTAAACAAAGATTTTTTTTTTTTTTTTTTACCACCAAGCTTGCCACTAGACTCTCACATCCAGCTGGTGATCTACAATACTTTCATTCCTTCACAGTCTGAAACACCCTATCTGCTTCTCATGATACTCCTGACCACAGTTGGACCCCATGACCTAGGGGTCTTTTCCAACCAAAACGATTCTAACATGATTCTGTGATCTACATTTCTTAAACACTAAATTACTTTTTCCCAACTAAATATTTTTGATTGCACCTGGTATGTCAAATACTTTAGATTGCTGTGCATGAACGAAAGAGAAGAAAAAGGAATTAAACCAAAGGTTTCTAGACTTGATGCATGGTTTATATTTGCATCACAACACTAACTGCATATAACTGTCAAAAGCATTCTGTACAATCTTTTGAAGCTGTGAACAAATGCATTTACATATATAGCATTCATATTTTCAAATAAAAAACTTTCAAAAGCAGCTCTTCAAATGGAAATACAAAACAGAAAAGACCTAAATGCCAATACACTAAAATAGCCTCTGCTGTTCCAGAGGACCACACAAATTCACTTTAAGCCAAATTCAGTGATTTACGCCATGTATGTCCCAGAGTTTGAGCTATTTCAAGTCTGGTGTTATCTACCTTTTAAACTTTAATCTTTAAATAACTGAATTAATAGTTAGCATTTTTCAAATACCTAATTACAAACTCATACATAAGAAAAAATAAATGAGCCTACTCTTGCCCCAGAAGTTCATTGCTTCCTAACTGGCAGGCAGGCTTTTGCCATGCATTCTCACAGGTATTGCCTTAGCTCTGCAGCAGCAAGTCAATAATGTCAGCAAGAAACTGTACAATCCATGAAGGATATTGATATTCTACAAGATATTCTCCTGTGGCCCAGTACATCAGCAGTGGCACTTATGATGTCTATATCCGATTAATGATAAACAGAATAAATAAAGTTCATTAAAAATTAATGCCATAGCTGAAAACTATTAAAAGTGTTCACCCCCAGCTAGTGTTTCACTCAAAGGTTGATTCAATAGGTGCCAGGATAATCTTAAACACCATTCCTGAAGATACATTCCTAAGGCAATTAAATCAGACCCATTTGCCATTAATTCTGTCCTTATAAAACGCAAAAATATGGAAGTGCTAGACATCACTCTTGAAACAGTTAGCTACACACACTTCAATGCTGAAGTCAACCATATCCTTTGCTCAATTCCACTCCAAACAAATTTATCTATTGAAAACTTCAAGAAATAACTGTTCCCTTTTTGAAATTATATACCCGGCAATAAGGATCACTTAGGATTTATGATACAGCCAAGCGCTTCAGTTTTGCACTGATAAACAGACAGGTTTTGTCCATCTGTAAAATAAAGTTGAAATGGAATATTTTTCCTAGATTTGACTTCACTGAAATGACTGTCAAGGCTTCCCCAGTCTGTCACAAGATACACCTTGAAGCAACCTATATATGTATAGTTTAGTCTGTATGTTTCAGTTCTTCTCTACCAACAGTAGCTCTTACTTCACACTTCGAGCTGTAAGGCTCTATTACAAACTACAAATGCCTAATGACAGAGGAACACCCTCTGCAGAATTACAGAATCTACCATCCCACGCCTCCTGCAAACTACAGTCACTGCACTGAAGATGAAAACAAGCACTGAAGGAATAAGATTCATAATATAGATAAATATATCTGTTTATTGGACAATAGAGATTCTGAGTTTGTATCTGGAAGGGACAAACACTAGTGACTTTTTTCCAATCTAGAATCACATTATGCTTATCTCAACCAATA
This sequence comes from Struthidea cinerea, assembly GCA_013397865.1. Taxonomy (NCBI): domain Eukaryota; kingdom Metazoa; phylum Chordata; class Aves; order Passeriformes; family Corcoracidae; genus Struthidea; species Struthidea cinerea. Next base: position 1,580,329 of record VZTI01004934.1, on the reverse strand, counting down.
TTTTAAGAAACTGCAATTACCTGCAAAGTTCTCCTTCTCCTCATCTGAAAGTAACTGCTTTTTTTTCAAATGAAAGTTTTGCAGAGCAGTTTCCAACAATTCCAGGGGAACAGCAGAGCACTCCACAGCTTTCTGAAGGATCTGCTTACACTTCTTCTCATTTTCTAAGTGGTAAGAAACACAGGAAACCACAGAAGTAAAAAACAATTACACTAGGACAATATTTTTTTAATGAGATAGTTATATTCATGTTGTCTTATATTCACTTTGCACTGTTCATTAGGGACTTCTCCCCTTACATTGCCATTTTAAGAAAACTGCCTGGAAATAGTTACAAGTGAATCATACAAGTCAATTTTTCACATTAAGTTGAATACCAAATCATAAAATATGCATTCTCAGTATTTTTTTAGCATTATAGGAACTGTAAGAAAATACAACATACTCTAAAATCCATTTTTTCTGTAGTATCAGCAAGGAAATATGACCTTTATGGACTTCTATTCAGATCTGACCAGATAAAAATTTTATTATGTATCTATTATAAAACATCTGTAATGCACTTAATAGAAACCAAATTTAAAACCAGCTGTTGTTAAGTAAAACATCACTACTCTGGACAGCATTACAGTTAAGAAAAGAGGAGAGAAAAGCAAGGATATTTTTTCACTGCAGTTTTAGACATTCCTAAATGCCATAAACAGATAACTTTGAAGAGAGCTGGGATAGAAAAGGGAGTGCTTTGACAAAACATATTGAAGCAGTCAATTTACATACATAAACATGTACAGAGGCATCTACTAGAAAAAGTAAAGTCAAATAAAGAAAATAGCATACTGTAACCACAATACTTTCCTTGGTTTAAAGAACATCTCGGCAAAATGATGCCATGTTTTGCTACAACTGCCAATGCCCCTGAAATCCCAAAATGCCCTTCTTCCGATCCAAAGCAGCAAAACATAAATCACTTTGTTCTTACATACATGCCACACTTAAATAAGTATATTCCTTAGAATATATAAAAGTATATTAGGAGCAACATGTCCGCAGCACTCAAAACTCCACTCATAAATTAAGTTAGACATCAGTGTTGCCTGTAGTTCACGCTGGTGGAAGTGTAGTGTAGGTATCAGGAACTTATGCTTTAAGTAATCTGTTTTAAGCATATTAAATGGAGGATGTCAGACACTGAAGCAAGGAAACACCAAAATTAGATGAACTATAATTTCATTTAAATCAGCTTTGTGCTAATTTGTTAGAATTTGGTTTTTAACCATACAGTCAAATACTGTTTTTTCTCCCAGTTCATTAGCAAGTGGATAGGCTTTAAGAATCCTTAACCAGCATTCTGTGATTCTACCTTTGGCTATATTTAGTAACCACACATTGCTTCAACAAGACCTGCTACTCAAAAGTAATTCCTCCTAGTATTATGTGCCTCGTTGAGTAAGAAAGACCATGACACCAAAACACATATGTGAAAAATTAACTGCTTCATCCTCCTTAACAGACAAGGATCCAAGGCACAAAAGTAAAGCCAGAAGTATTTCTGAGTTTCAATCAGTCCACTTCTTCACATACCAAAAGCCTGAATCAACCACCTTGGCCTAAGATTTGAAATAGCCAAGAGTAGAGTTTTATCAACGGTCATGAGTTCTGACCAATTTACAGCAAATCATCTTCAAGTACACCACCCAAGGTACCCCAATAAAGAGAGCTCCTCATCTGAGATATTTAAATGAAACTGTAGTCAGTATTTAAGTAAAAAAAAAAGCCACAAAAACAGAAAGGCACCTTTATTGTGTCACTCCATTTCCAGATCATTAATATTCAATTATTAAGAAATCAACATCAATTTGCCAAGTCTAATTTCACAATTTCAGCTTGAGCTTTTATCTTGAGAAAAACTATGAGCTAAGGAAGAGAACATACAATTAACTTTTTCTTCTTATTTCAAAAGGAAATACTGACAGGTGTGCCAAGCACTGCTGAAATCTCTGGGATGAAGAAGTAACAAAGCACTACCCTCCTCCTTTGCTCTGGCCTAAGTGGACACAGTGAAAAAGGAACAGCACTCTTAAGTAACAATATACAACTCACATGTTCCACTAATCCTCTTTGAAGCACCCAGCAGGGACACTGTAGCTCCATACACATTACCAAAGGACACCTAGATCAGCTCAAGGGTAACAGATACAAATCAGAGAGCACACTGCAGATAGAACAAAGCTGATCATAACTAGCTTATTTCCTTTGGGATTAAGACTTCATTTTAGGTTGATTACTTGCTGTCAAAGTAAGATAAACTATTGCATGAACACATCCCATAGCTACAGGATTAATTTAGTCATTGGTTACCTGTAGCAACATTTCTACACTTTATTAAGTTACACAATAGGTTTTATTACACTTATTTAACAATATCTTTGTTACTGCAGTATTAGTGTTTAATTATCTATTTAAATAAACAACCAGTGCTCACTAAATAAATTATTAGCTTCTTTTTACTACTGTTTAGAAGTTCAATACCACTAGTTTATATTAGAACAAGACTGGTCAGACAACTTGACTCATGCATAACACAGAAACTGTAATTTCAAGACACAAACACAGATTTTTGTCTTCTTTTCCCCACCCTGTACAGGAGTCATTCATAAAACTTCCACCATCAATTATTTTACATAGCAAGTACTGAGTGGGGGGTGGTTCGCAGCCTTTCCTGCTCCATTACCAATCAACTTACCAGTTACGAAAAGCTGGAAAATCTGAGGAGACAAATGAGTATCTACTTATTGACTTTAACAAAATGGCTCTGTCTCATGCCCCACACTTTGAACATCTAAACTGTATCCTAAATTACAGTTAAGCAGTAGTACTGGAGTGAAAATGTATAGACAAAACCACTACCAGTGGAAAATAAACAGAAGTAAAGAAAGGAATAACTAATAAAATTGATTTGGAATCTAGAGTGTAGAACAGACAGATTAATTTATTAAGTGTAGCTAAGTTTGGGGAGAATTTCTCCTACTAGGCAGTATACAAAAACTTGCATGATACTGGAAAAAAAAAAAGAAGGAAAACAAATCACAAAACTCAAAATATATCCATCAAGTATTTTCCATTCAAATAAGAAAACAGCTTTCATGGAATGAGCTTGCCTTTCTGTACAGAGCAAACTGTCAAAGGAAGAAATAAACAGGGTGACTGATTGCTGTTCAAATCACCCCCAGAAACAAAAGAAGAGACAGCCAAAAAAATTGACAGCTGTAGCAAAACATTGCATCATTTTGCCCAGATGTTCTTTAAACCAAGGAAAGTATCATCGTTACAGTACACTTTTTTTTTTATTTGCCTTTACTTTTTCTAATAGCCTTGCTATCGAGTACCAGGGCAAACAAATTGCATATTGACAGTGTACTTTGGTTTAATAAAAAACATACTAAGAATCTATACAAGTTGTTTGGAAGAAGACAGAATTTCCTCCACAAGCAAGCAAAGTATTTGAGCCTCACTGTTCAATGCAGGAAGAGCCTTACTCAAAAGCCTTCCACTGCAAAATCTAAATTAGAAAAGTAGAAGCTACTAACAATTTTCACCTGGTTGGAAAGTTATTTCTAAAAAGGAAGAAAACCAATGAACTCTGTGTATATTTTCATTTTAAAAGTGAACATATGTTCTCAGTAAACAACAATAAAAAAAAATCCTGGTCTTTTTCTTTCTGATTTAATACTTATTGGTTTCCTTACGAATTATGTAAGGGAGCAGAAGTTTAAAACAACAAAACCAAGAACAACACAGAACAGCAATACCAAAGAAGTTGTTGTGGTTTTTTTGGTTTTTTTTTTTTTTTTTTTACACACCTTGTGATAACTCAAACTGTGCAAAAGCCACGTGCACAAAAGCAAATTTCTTGCAGTTCAGTCTGGCCAGATGAAATTGGTCCCGTGCCTCCTCTGGATCTTGAAGACTGTAAAGACAGCATATTCATAGTTACACAAGCTGAAGAGCCTGAGAAGGATGAAGTTCCATGTGCTGGATGAAGCCTTTAGATAACTTTGAAAAAGCAATCCACCTACAGGGTAAAGATTTTCCTCTTTCTCAGAGCAATCAGTGAACTACAAATAAGCAAATAATCTTAAAATTCTAATTGAAAGACATCAAGCTGAACCTTGCCAAAACTCAAAAGATTCAATCCTTAAGCTATTTCACACTTCACAGTCCATTTACTTTTGGCAAATTTTAATCCTAGTGTTACATTCAGCCATAGATTGCTAAATAGGTTAATGCTTGCACACAGCACACCAACATTTAAATATCAAAGAAGAATTACAGCCTCAGTAAATACCAGTCAAGATACAAAAGGCCTAAATCTACATCACTATGAAATACATTAATGTTACATTTCAGCAGATGTAAAGAAAAGGGAGCCCAACACTTTTACCAGCAACATCCTCAATCAAGAGATAAAGGAGCTCTCTCCAAAGTTCCCCCTTGTCTCAACATGTAAGCAAAGGTACCACTTAGAAGTCGGAAGAGCAAAAGATTTGTGACCATGGTTCAGAATAAAAGTACAGAAAAATACAACATGGAAAGGTAAAGAACATGTTATGAGTAGAATTCTGTGAAATTTTGAATGAGAGAAGTTCCTCATAGTTTAGGCATGTTACTAGAGTCATGGAGGTTTACTGAACTCAGCTCTGATCATCCAAAGCAATAGGACAGGTGCAGAATAACCCATCTGCAGGCAAAGTCTGAGCAAGAGAAATTAAGCTGTGATGTATTACACTCACTTTCAAAGAGTTTGTTAAAATTTAAGTTCTGTAGAAAGCAGCAACAGCTTGGATAGCAATACACAGAACAAGACCAAACACTAGCAATAGGCACCAAGTGCCACACGCTTGGTGGCACTGTGCTACAGCCCGAAGCATTCCATGAGAGCAGGCCTGGCATTGCCAATGTACAATACAGAAAATCACACAGAGAAGCATTGTTTGTCTTCAACTATGTCAGAGCACACTCAAAGGTTCTTCAGACAACCTTGGTATCATAATAGGTCAAAAGGTATCGGCACAGCCAGACTACAGCTAAGGAAGATACCAGGACAAAAAAGGTCCAGTGCCAAGAATGGAATAATCCAGTTTCTCACCTACAGGTTGGGCAGAGAAGTGATTGAGAGCAGGCTTGGGGAGAAAGACCTGGGGATGATGGCTGATGAAAGTCAACACGAGCCAGCAGTGTGCACTCACAGCCCCCAAAAGCCAAACAGAATGCTGGGCTGCATCAAAAGGAGTGTGGTCAGCAGGTCAAAGGAAGTGATTCTTCCCCTCTGCTCTTGGGAGATCCCACCTGAGACACCACATTCAGCTCTGGGACCCCCAACATAAAAAGGACAGGGACCTGTTGACACAAGTCGCGAAAAGGGCCACAAAGATGATTAGGCAGCTGGAGCACCTCTCCTATGAGGATGGGCTGGGAAAGTTGGGGCTGTTCACCGGGAGAAGGTTGCATGGAGACCTCATAGTAAACTGCCAGTATCTGAAGGGGGCCTGCAGGGAAGCCAGAAAGGGACTTATCGTCAGGAACTCTAGTGGTAGAACTAGGAAAAATGGGTACAAAATGAAAGGGGAAATTTAGGCTAGGTATTAGGTAAAAATTCTTTACTGTATGGGTGGCAAGACCCTAGAACAGTCTGCCCAAGAAAGGTTGTGGATGCCCTAACCCTGGAAGCATTCAAGGCCAGGCTGGAAAAGGCCTTGAGCAACCTGGTCTAGTGGGAGGTGTCCCTGTCTATGGCAGGAGGTGTTGGGACTAGATGATCTTTGAGATCCATTCCAACTGCTTAACATTCTACAATCAGAACAAAACAGTGTTGATGGCAGTAAATACTTAAATCTCAAGCCATTGCCACTGCTTCTGAAGTTTGTGATGCTGACTTGCTTTTCCACCTTGTTTAGGTGAAACATTTGGGAGATCAGCAAACAATTCTACTGAAAAGCACATTTCTTCTCCCACCAAAGACAGTATCATCAGAGCACGTATCAGTGCCACTTAACTTGCAGTATCAGTATTGTTTTACTTATAATAGCTAAAAAAATAAACCAGAAGCATTCTACAAAGTCATGAGATAAGAGGATTTTCTTTAACAGAAGCTAAAACCAACCAAGGACAAATATATAGCACTAGACAAACTGACAGCCAGGAGCAGAGAAGGTAAGTACAGAACACCAGGGAAATTTTGAAAAAAAAATTTGAGCAATGAGAAAAAGTTATGAGCAATAAGTAAATATGCCAAACACAAAAGATCCAAATAAGTATGCACTGATTAACTTAAGATTAATCTCCAAAAACTACAGACAATCAACATTGTTGGTTTTTAGGTCCAATCACCCAAAAGCAATTTCACTGCTGGTGTGATTATAGATGTAGTTCATAAATGTAGTTTCATATAAATGATATTATATGCCACTGTGGACAACGAAGTATTAGCTTATAATAAATTATTAAGAACAAACTAGTATCTGAAAGTAATTTCCAAATGAGGAATCATCATTTAGGGAAATGCTTATAGTGAAGTTCCCTTGGGACTGATGCTATGTCAGATTTTGGTGGGCACATGTTTTTAAAACAGGTTTGGAGTGGGTCATTTATCTTTTTAAAACAAATTTTCACTAGGCAAGTCAAACATATGACTGATATTTGCCAATTAAAAAATATGCAGCGGAAAACAAAAAGAGCAGATCTGAGCTACCTAGTGAGATAGGGACATTCTACAATAATGCTGGCTACTAAAGTAGAAGTTATTTTAGTACAGCTGTAGAGTGCTTTTCAATAGTGAAACAAGAGAGACTACTCTTCCAAGAAGGTCCCTAGAGGCTGTAGCAGTGAAACAACTAAAGACATTTCAGTGAGACACCACTGAAACTGAACTGTTCATACTATTAGTGCATTAACAAGCTACTGACAGCACCTTTGGTTTTGCTTTCTGCAACACATCACACAAAATACTGACCATAGCTCTTGTACACATCTTAAAAGTATCCACCTTTCAAACCATGCTCTAAAGATCAGGTGAAAATAGGTTCAAGTGATTAGGGAGGTAAGAAACAATCTTTCTGAACTTAAACTCTCCTAACAATGAGGTAACAGATGCGACTTGATCGCTATTGTGGAAAAGAATTTCCACGGTCCAGAAGCCTATGTTACACAGTTTCTGCTCTGAGGAAAAGAAATTAACCTTTGAATAAGAACGCCATCTTGCAATGTTTCTTTAAACCTTTCTGGAAGAGATTCTTTACTCTTCTTACACAAAACCACTTTCCCTCTTCAAGACACTAAAGATTCACAAGGTCATTATTCAGTCCTGTTTCTCAACAGGAGATTCAACAGATTACTTGTACTGTATGCTTTCAGTAACAGTGATGCAGCAAGATCCATGCAAATGACAGCACAGAGAACTAGACATTCATCATCCTGCAAGATGAAACTATATGCCAAAAAGTCAAATAGGGAAAGAATATACAAGAAAAAGATTAGCTATGTTCACTGGCAGATCACCTGCTCAGCTCTAATTGTTAGATTGCTGCATTGTTTAAATACAGCTCTTCATCAAAATATTTGCTGTAATGATATGTCAAGTGACAAAAGAACCCCTTAAGAAAAAAATTCTAATTATAACCCTGTCCCAAATTATGTCTGAACACATCTGAACAACCGCACTGTTCAAATTTGGGCTGCATAAAGCAATAAATGACCACAACAAAAACTAATTTTCTAAGTACAGAACTAGAGAATGATGTTCTGAGCCATTCTTCCTATCCTAAGGCAGCTAATTTAATGAAACTGTGATAAGTCTTTTCTAGTAAGAGAGAAAGCATACTAAAATAAAGCTCAAAAGAGGAACTCATGTACATCAACTTGTACCTTACATAGAGAACCAAGAAAAAACAAGAAGTGTGTTAACACCTCTAAATCAAATAGCTCTAAACAACCATGTTTATTAGCACATACAAAAAATGCAAGTACTGTGGAGACAACGGATAAGCTGACTAAACAAAGCAACTTACCTTCAAGGAACCAGACTAAAAACATCCACGCTCAAAATAATAATGTGTTGCAGAAAACACTAACAAAACAAGGTATTCTTATCTTAATGCAAACACAGAATGACGAGTTCTTACATTGAAAACTTATACTTACGCTTTCAACTCAGCAAATCTCACAAGGATGCGAGCATAGCTCTCATCTTGACTATACTTTTCTGCAGGTAATGCAGTCACCGCTTGACTGTAACGACCAATGAGTCTGTTGAGTAGGCTAACATCCATCTGAGGAACACCCTTTTTCTCTAGTTTAAGCAAAAAACATAGCCAATCTTCTGGATTATTTCTTGTCATCATTATTTGATTAACAGTTCCAGAGTTATCTGACAGAAAAACAAAAAAGGAGATGGATTAAAATAGCAGCAAACACATACAGAAGAAAACACTTTTCATAAGCTTTTGTACAAGACAGTTACAGACTTTTTTTCAAACAAGATTAAAGCAACACAGCTAAGAAATAAGGAGAGATGAAATTTACTTTGTGGTCATTAATACTGAAGAAACAATAAACTTGAAAACCTTTCAGTTAATGGTTCTCATACTCAGTCTAAGTTAAGATCTTTTGCATAAGTGACAGTAGAATAACAAAACCAAATACCTGTTGTATCAGCTGAGATTTTAGTATAGTTAAACTCATCTGTGATATTCTCTTCATTTCTGTATTTGTTTTTCAAGTTTCTAACTCTATTCATGATTGATGTAATCTGCGGCAATCCTCTTTCACTCAGGTCTGTCTCCTCCATCTGCAGGCACAAGGTTTAAAAACAGTGAAGTTATTGAAGAACCCTGTGGTAGCTCATTTTGATTGGAATTATGCTGCAAAAGCCTCTTGAGTATCATTTGCAGCTTGAGACTCAACCACATGATGTAACAAATACTCTGCTAAGCCTTTGTCAATGTAGTTATACAAGTAAGCTTCTTCGCAGAAGACAACTTGGACAAATGAAAAGAATCGGTACTTAATTGATCCACCCAAATCCTAATCCATGCTTCACAGTAGCCCTTTCCAATAAGGTATATTCAGCATTTGACTAAAATGGGGAGTAGGATGCATTGTCTGAAATAGCTTCCAGTCTGTTACATTAAATCACATTCTGAACTCATAATTAGGCTGGCTTTAGTTTAGCACACAATGTTAATCCAAGCTCCTTGCCACAGGTTACATTTTTCACAGTGGGCTAAGCAGAAAAGAATTCACATTCTCCTCTGTTCAAAGGACAAAGACAAGTGACACCTATTTTTAAGCTTCTAAAAGGAGATTTAGAGATTCAAAGACTTCTTACAAGAAACCTACACCAAATCCTCAATGTTCTAACAGTTTATCATCAGCTGAGATAATACGTGTATACAGTTGAGAGATAAGAATATAGGATATCTGAGCAGAGCAACACTGCTAAAAAAAACTAAAAACACCCTAATGAATTCTTCCTTTTTTGCCTACAATAAACAGCTTTTCCCACATCCATGTTCCATGCATCTAATGAACATGAGAATTTTACTAAAAACTGTGGTGAATTTAGTGCATACTCAGGGGATTTGACTTCCTAATTACTGTGAAGTTGGCCCAGAAATAGGGAAACTAACACACTTCAGACAGATTAAATAGGTTCAAAGAAAGACTAACTTTAGTTAGTCTTTCTTTAGTTAGTCTACAGTGAAATGTTGGTCTTTGTTCCTTTTCTACTTGTGTATAACAAATCAACAAAAAGTTGCTGGAGGGCTCAGAAACTTTAGATCTATCTTTAGGTGAATTATTTATAGAGAAGGAATTGAAGGGAATGAAGTTCATCTACCTTTAACCCCACTACCTAAAAAATACGTCAGGCACCACTCTCAGGAAGTCTCACAAATAACTTTTCGAGCATTATTCACCAGAAGCTGGCATGTCTTTAAAAGCACCAGACTCCCAGCTTTACCCAAGTACAGACCACAAATCAGAAGGATTATCATGCTCACAAGAGCTTGCTTATAAGGCAAAAGTAGGCATATTTCATGTTCATCCTGAACTAGATAAGGCCCACCAAGAATATCAAGCCTGCTCTTGTCTATATAGAAGTTTTGTAGGTTCAAAACACAGTTTCACTGTGCAAATTCCAAGACTTAATCCAGCAAAAGCACCATCTACATTACCACTAGGAAGAGTCCTCAGCACCTTAAGGGTCTGGAGAGACAATCAAATAGCCTCAAGCAAGACCTACAATGAAAAAAGCCCAAAAACCTATGAAAGCTAAAGACTGTATGCTAAATCAGTAGTATCTGAAACACAATTTTTGTTTCACTGAACAGAGACAAAACAAGGAACCCTTCTCTCATTTATATTCAAAAATGTATGCTGAATAAATTTTCATTTCAATGCTTGTTTGGAACTTGCTTTAATATCTATTTCTCCCTGAGAGTCAATTTAGGCTGTTCTGAGAGCAGGTCTGTAAACTGTCCCATCTTTTGGGGATCACACTGCTAAAAATTACATAGGTGATTACTATAGCAAATACTGTTCACATGCCATTCTACAGACAATACTTATTTACTTCATAAGGAAAATTTTGGTACACATTGCAGTTTTGCCTTTTAAAGGTACAGTAGAAGGGGCTACAGGAAAACAGATACTCCAAATCTCCTCTTTATGGGTGAGACTATTCATAGAGATCTGTTTCTGAACTGTACCCATTCCCTCAAATTATGGAAGAAGTAGTCAGCATCTCCAGAACCTGAAGCACCAAGACAACCAAAAGAAATTTTATCTCATGTTAATACCACAGTATCTCATTACAACTGTAACTGCTAATGATTCCCAGACAGATTTGGGATTCCTTAAACACAGTCTTTATATTTTCCTCACCAATGTTAAAGGTTCATTATTCTTCCTGCAGTGACAGCTTCCCAAATGCAGTAGACAAAAAGAAAAATAAATTTCTGTATAAATTAGATTTTAAGTCTCAACAGTAAATATCAAACTTACATTTCTGGTGTTCTGCTTAACTGCTCAAGGATTGACGTGCTATGGAGAAAAACTCTCCTGAAGAATGGATATGCCTTGTCAAAAAGGTAAGATGGATGAGGGTCAGACTACCTCAGATGATCCCAAGAACCCAAAGGCAAGAAATGTAGCTCTCCATCCTGAAGAAGTTCCTGTGGATCAAAAATTGATGGCTCAAACCTTGAAAGCTTACCCTGCAAGCTTGCCTAATCTTCATGATATTCCAGAAACACAGTTTTCATTAAAATCAATTAAACTATTCCTAGTTAGTAATAAAAGCAGAACAAAAAAAGCTTAAAGAAAACTTTCTGAATGAGGACAAGCACTTCCAAATGTATCAGCTTGCTGTGGCATTTAGAAACTAAAAAGTACACTAAGGGCATATTCATCTATGTATTGTCATGATTTGCCAGTAATCCTTCTGCTCATGCCAATGTTCAACCATGAGCAAGTATTCAGAGGTTCATATTTTCTTAATCTGCTGCATAATTACTCTTAAATCATTTGCCATGAATTTCCCTGGTGTATACATATACAAAATCTGACAACAGCAAAGACCCAACGCTGTTACATAGGCACTGAACAGGAACTGAGGTTGTAACTGCAACAGCTACACTGCAGCATACCTGAGATCTAGGAATGCCTGCAGAAGAGAAGGCTGGGGACAGGAAACCAGGGAACAGGGAGAACACATAATGCAAAGATAAGGAAGATACAGAACTACCTCTAAATAAAGTGTAGAAGTTAAAGTAACTTCAACCCCTCATACAGACCCACTAAATAAGGAGCCAAAGGACAGAGACTTCAGAGCAGCAAATGGATGAAGCGGCAGTACAGGTTGGTGATAAGATTCCATGCCTAACACACTCAAAAATAGTCATTGATAATAAAAAGAAGTACCAGCATCCAGTCTTGAAATACTGTATTTGCTGTATTACACTACTTGTTCTGTTTCCAAATGAAGCCAGATACAGTTTTTCCTCAATTGCAAAATTTAAGAAAGTATGAAAATATTTTTTAACTATTGAACAAAAAGATGCACTGTTCCTACCCCGGGAATCTACTGATATTTTGGTTTTGTCTACCCAAAGAGCTGCAGAGTGAAGTAAGAATTTTAAGCAAGTGCCCAAGAGTTTTCCTGGCTTTTAGCTGCAAAGTGAACTGATCAGTCTAACAAAAGAAATTAACATTATCCTATTACCTATATTTTCCTTATATGTCAACATCATTGCAGCCACACTGCTGTCTTGAACAGTTGTTTAGCTCTGTTCCTATGCTTGATTAAAGCATCTACTAATGTCAAGATACTATACGATGAAGAACTTTTAAGTCCTCTACGGAGAAGAGGCAAAATGACACCTGTTTCTGAAGCATCTTCCCAGGAGTTAAAAAATACAATCTATACAAGTGCATAATCTTTCCTTGGTTTTGTTTACAACCCCTAAATCAGGATTTTCTTAAAAGGAACACAAAAACTCCCAACACTAAGGAAAAGCTCTGTCGATTTAAAAAAATTAGCAACACTAGCGAAGAAAAGAAATAGAAAAATATTAAAATCTTACGTAAGACACAGAAAGGATAAGACTCGAAGATGCAAAAGAGGGCTAAATAAGAGAGAGACTGAACAGCAGTGGAGCAGGGGAGGCAATGCGGCATAAACAAAGACCGTGAGGCGGCGAGGAGGTTTCCTCGCCCTCAGGAGCAGAAGCCCAGCGAAGCCGCAGCTCCGGGCCTGCCGAGAAGCCCGGCCCAGCTCCTCTGCGGCCTCACCGCAGACCAGCGCCTCGGCCCCCCCACCTACCCTCCCTTCCTCACTCCGCTGCTCCCCGGCCCAGTTCCCTCACCCCCGCTGCCCGGCCCGGCCCGGCCCGGCCCGGCCCGGCCCGGCCCAGCCGCCCTCACCGAGGCCGCCGGCGCT
>VZTI01004934.1:1533177-1567261 GCA_013397865.1 Struthidea cinerea | reverse complement strand
GGGGGGAAACACGGCCCGCTCGTTCATTGGCTGGTGGCTGCGGCGGCCGCGGGTCCCAGCGCCCTGTGGGGCCGAGGGGAGGTGCGGGTGCGCATGCGCGCTGGGGAGGCCAGGGCCCGCCTCTGCTTATGGGTGGGGGGTGCGGCAATAGGGTAGCGCGGATTTACTTAAATTATGTATCTGAAAATGCTTTCCTCGTTTGCCCATAGTCGGTTATAATTTGAAGCTTCATTTAGCTGTAACGGAATAGCGGGGCTGTGTGTCCTGGCCAGCTCCTTGAGGCTACGTCTCTACCTTTTCCTCCGAGGGATCCTTCGTAAGCCGATTCCATATCTGCAGTGTGCCTGAGGCTGCTAAAAGCAGCCCCTTCTCTGAGCTGCCCCGTTCTTCGTGGATTATAGTAACGCAAACGCACTAAGTGGAACAGTTCGGCCTCTCGGTCTGCGTTCTGGCTGTACACAAAAATTTGTGTGTTCTTCGCAGCCATAGGCTTCTTCTGATGCTTATAATATATTCAGTGTTGTGCTTATAGTATTATATTTTTCAAGACTGATAGGACATTACAAAAATCAGATTTGATTTGCTTGATAATTCTCTAATTTGGTAAGTTGCTAAATTTGATAAGTTGCTAATCTTTCGCTTGCCATAAACATCCCATGAGGCATTGATATTAAGATACCTACACTGGCCTTGCATTGAAATTTATCTCATTCTTCTTTATTCATCTACATTTTAAGTGTCTTGTCTAATCTAGTGATACAGGCTCAGTCTATACTCAACAAAAAGATTTCAACAAGGAAATTTAATCCGAACACCTGTTTTAGAGTGTAATGGATGATCCCATGCAGGTCCCTGTGTTTCTCTATTAAGTAAAGAGCAATTCTGACTCTCAGCTAAGGCTAAGTGAGATGATATTTTTTCAGCATTGCCTTACTCCTCCTTGCATATACACATTTTTGGTGGCTTTGTTGTGTTGGTGCTCTTATGTTCCACCAGAATCCAAATCTAGTGAAAATGTAAAGAAACAGCAGAAATTGCATGAATCTGCTCTGCATCTGTCTTCACTTGAGGGACATAGAGATAGATTATTTTATTAGCAGGAGTTTTGAAGGGATCAAAGGAGAGGAAAGTTGTATTGTTCTAGTAAGTGAATAATGCCGAAAGGAGAGGAAAGTTGTATTGTTCTAGTAAGTGAATAATGCCGTAAGGAGCTATCATTTAATTTCTGTAGCTGGGACAAGAAATCTTTATACCATATAGATTACTGGCAAAACCAAAATAAATAGGAGAAAGAAAATGGGATAGATCTTGGGGAAAAAAAAACAAGCAAACCAACAAGAGAAAAAGAGTCAGAGAAAGAAAGGCTGTAATACTCATAGAAAAAAATAAAGGAACCTGCATTTAGTATTCTTCAACAAAATATAAAATATGTGTGGGTTTTGGATTGTTGGTAGAACCATTCTTTATTTGCTTATAAATGCTTATGCTTCTCATTTTATTTAATACAAAGTCATAGTTATATAGGGAATTTAAGAAGTATATGAACTGAAGTCTCCACCTAAAGGTAATTCCGCTTTGAATGACAGAAGTGAATTGTGAATTGCAAAATTCAGTACTAGATTGGATGACAAACAAGAGGAGAGAGAGGTCAGTCTTTTGTAATGAGTTACTATCAGGGGAATCTTGTTTCATTGTTTTAAATACCTCGTCATGTGGTAGGATTTCATATCAGTTTGGGTAATGGTATTGCAAATCCAAATGTAGCAAAGGTACAGGTGAGTCACGAAGGATTTTTCAAACATTGGTAAAATCTTTATACCACACCATGGTGTTTTCTACGACAGATATAAGAGAGAGGCCTTCCTCCTCTGGTTGAATATTTGTCAGCCACTAACCCGTCCTCTCAATTTGGTGCTTGATGTTTAATGTCTGAAGCCTGGGAAGGGCTTATCTAAAAAAAAAAAAATTGTAGGTCTTTGGTTGCAACTGTTGACACACATTCAGTGTAGCTGATATGGTGGAAAGTGCATTTGGAGAAAGCTTTGCTGAGTATTTCATGGACGCCATTAACTGAGAGTACCTGGACTATTCCTGACTCCCCATATATTGCTGCAATCTATGGATGTCCATGAGAAGAAGCAAACGAACATTCTAGATGGCAGAGTCACCTCAACAACTGAGAAGGTGTTCTGAAAGCAGTGAGTAAGTAACAACTACTAAGATTTTGAGCAGCAAAAATAATCACCAGATGTCTGGTATTCCCAGTCCTCCTACGTGTTATGTTTCCATGACATACTACCTATTTGTCACTACTGGCTACTTTGAGGTTTATGTGTAATTTTTTGTTGTTGTTTTTGTGTATCAGTGGATCTTATCCCATGGCATTTCTTCAGTTACAGATTGGATGCATGCTTTGTGACTGAACTTGGAAAGTAAACTTCTTTTCTATATTGATGGGCATATTCAATCAATAAAATAATGAGAATCCTTGTTGTTTCCGGCTTCTTTGTGATGTCTGATTCCAGTTTCTGCTGGAGGTCTATAAAATGCACAGTTTTTCACACACACAAAATACTGATGTAGAAACTGGCTAATCAACAGATTTCAAAAAGGAAGCGTCAATAAGAAGAGTTCAAGCTGTTCATGTCAGGAAGGATACCTCAGGGATTGGCTCTAACAGTGGTGTATTATATTGGTGATTTAAAGTGTTTGTTGATGAACTTGATACAAAGATGGTGTTGAGGCTGTAGGCAAATGATTGGGCTCTTGACAAGGGCCTGGATGGAGGTTAGACTGACTGAGGGGAGATGGAAATCTAGAGAATGTAATGAGAAATTGCTGAACATAACATCATAAGCAGCTGATGAAAGCTACAGATCAAACTGTGAAAGTTGGCTGGATCTCACATGTTGTTATAGAGGAGTTGTGAGGGACAGCCAAACTTCACAGGTATTTGAAGTAGAATATTTTGAAAAGGTCATCTTTTGTGTAGCAGGATCAAGCACCACAAAGAGCACCTACATAACCACATCAAGAATACCACCACCACAGAAGTATAAGATCACTTGGGTAATGGTGCCAGCCATACCAGATGTAAATGTAGATTTATCAAAACTGGGACCTATGGAGAAAAAGGAATTAGAGGCGGGTTCTGTGTGGAGGAGACTGAGACAGAGAAAAGCAGGTGCAATGCTCAGTCATGTCCCTGAGTGCCACATTGTCCTAGTTTTGGCTGGGATAGAGTTAATTCTTTTCCTTGTAACTTATAAAGTGCTATGTTTTGGATTTAGTAGGAGAATCATGTTGATTGCACCCTGGTGTTTTGTTTGTTGCTCAGTAGTGCATACCCTACGTAAAGGACTTTCAGTTTCTCATAGTCTGCCAGTGAGGAGCAGCACAAAAAGCTGGGAGGGAGCATGAGCAGGACAGCCGAGCTGAACTGGCCAAAAGGATATCCCATATCTGAGAACATCATGCCCAGTATATAAACTGGTAGGAGTTGGCTGGAAGGGCTTGATCTCTGCTCGGGGTCAGCAGGTGGTGAGCAATTGTATTGTGCATCACTTTGTTCTCTTGGGTTTTATTTCTCCCTGTTTTATTTTTGTCTCCCTTTTTGCATTACAATTATATTGTTATTTTTATCATATTTTATGTTACTTAAATTATTAAACTGTATGTGTTTCAACCCATGGGTTTTACCTTTTTTTCCCTGATTCTCCTCCTTGTACCACCAGTGGTGGGGTGGGGAGTGGTGATGAGCAGCAGCTGTGGGATGCTGGGGTTAAACCGTAACAGTCCTTAACAGCTTTTTGGCTCCCAGCGTGGGTCATGATGTCTTGAGATAATGACAAATCTGACTAGAATGTGTTAGAACAATTTTATTACAAGCATTTGTTCTATTAGTTTAATAGTCGCAGGTCACACTTGATTTATTTGCTCTCAAAGTTGGCGTGCTTGTTCTTTTAGTTGTGTTCTGTCATACCTTACTTGCAGTATGTCACCCGTGGGAACTGGGCTAAAGTTATCACATTGCTGCACTTTGTAACACTGGCTTATGGTGTGATAGAATTACTGGTCGTGAAGCTAATCTAGAATTTGTACTCAGCATCTCTGTCACCGCTGTACTTTTGGGAGTTTTCTGTTGGAAACTATTAATAATGATAACTTTTTGCCTACCAAACGCTGTTCATCACTATTCAGTACTCTGCAGTACTCTGCAGGGAAAGAGAAAGTCTCTGGATCAGAGAACAAAACAACCGGCACTGTGGTTACCCCACCCCCAAGGACAGACACCATAGCTAATCCAACCTCCTTGACAGGCACTGCAGCTGAACTTGAGAACCAACCCATGCTGGTCTCAGTTGCTCCTGTACACAAGAAAAAATGGACATGACAGCTTTCTTAGTAAAGGACAAAGCAGGGTTACCAAAAGAACAGGAGGAAGAAGCAGAACAAGAGGTAACCCCTTGATCCCTGTCCCTCATGATCTGCCGGAGGTGTGAAAAGATTTCAGCCATCATCCAGTTGAGCACATTGTCATTTGGCTGCTCCAATGGATCTAGTAGCCTGGAGTTAGAGGGTAAGGAAGCCAAGCAGCTGGGTTCTCTTTCTAGGTAAGGGAGTGTTGATAAAGCAAATGGAAAGAGGACACAAGTCCTCAGCCTGGGGTGGAGGTGATTCCTATCAGGCATGAAGGAAAGGAATCCCTTCAAGAAAGACGTTATGTGTCAGGCCACCATGAAGACAAGTATCCAGTATGTTCAGGAATTAGCCATGCTAGAAGTGATTTATTCTGACCCAAACAATACACAGTCACCTGCAGATGAAGTCCAATGTACATGACCCATGTGGCAGAAATTTGTACAGAATGCACTACCTGTGTATGCCACCTCATTGGCAGGCAAAGAGGCACCAATGATGGATTAAGTGGCTCTCCAACTCCGGCAATATGAAGAAAATCTCTCTTCCTCCCTATGAACTTGTATCTTGACTGTAGAAAAACTGTCCGAAAGTGGGAAAAGCTATTCCAGGAGTTCCAGCAACAAAAAGAGGATAGGTCCTACTCCTCACCTGTACAAACCAGTATCTCAGCTATTAACAGTGAGTATTCTTTTGCTCAAGAGGGAGGATATAGAGGGTGTACACCACAAGTTACCCTGTGGTTTTAACTGCAGGACCACAAAGAGGACATGAGGAAATGGGGTGAAAAATCTACCTTGACTCTAGAGGCATGGGTACATGGGTTGCAAAGAAAAGCAATCACAAATGGGGGTTCTTCCAGGAAAATTGCTTCTCCAGTCTTCAGTGGGCAGTTCCCCAGCCAGAGTGGAAGAGTTGGTCTTACTTCTGATCCTATGGAAATTAATTCTGGTTTTACAAGTGAATGGAGACGTCTATGACCAGTTCCAGAGGGGCCCTGCCTGCAGACAGGTGAAGGAGGGGGACAACCAGGTTTACTGGACTATGTGGATCCCAATGGCCTGGTACATCAGACCCACAGGACTGTAAGGCTCTAGTAAATACCAGTGCACAGTGTACACTAATACCATCAGATCAGAAGGCAGAGTCCACCTGTATTTCTGGAGTAATGGGAGATCCCAGGACCTGTCTGTGTTGAAGGTTGAATTAAGTCTAACTGGGAATGAGTGGCAAAAACACCCCTCCCTGACTGGCCCAGAGGTTCCATTCATCCACCATGTAGACACCTCAGGAGAGGGTATTTCAAAGACCTAAAAGAGTATTGGTGGGCTTTTAGTATAGCTGCCTTGGAAAAGGAGGAAATTAAGCAGCTGTCTGCCTTGCCAGGTCTCTCAGAGGACCCTTCTGTTGTGGCATTGCTGAAGGCTGAAGAACAGCAGGTGCTGATTCCTACCACTGCAGTGTATTGGCAGCATTATCGCACCAACTGAGACTCCCTGATTCCCATCCATGAGCTGATTCATCAACTGGAGAGCCAAGGAGTGATAAGCAGGACTCATCCTTTAATAGTCCCATATGGACAGTATGAAAGTCTCACAGAGAAAGGAGACAAACAATAGACTATTGTGGCCTGAATTAAGTCATGCCACCACTAAGTGCTACCATACTGGACATGCTGGAACTTCAACACAAGCTGGAGTCAAAGGCAGCCAAGAAGCATATCACAACTGACATTGCTAATGTGTTTTTATCAGTCCTTTGGCAGCAGAGTGCAGGGCACTGCTCGGGGGGCATCCAGTACACCTGGAATCGCCTGTCCTGGGAGTGGAAACACAGCCCTACCGTCTGCCATGGAGTGATCCACACTGCACTGGAACTCCAGAACACCTGTAATACATGGATGATAAATAACTGAAATTATTGCAAGTGGCTTGGTGACCGCCTCTGCCAGCTCCCTCAGTATCCTTGTGTGGATCCCATCTGGCCCTATAGACTTGCATGTGTCTGTTTGGTGTAGCAGGTTGCTGTTTCCCCTTGGATTATGGGGCTTTGTTCTGCTCCCGGTCCCTGTGTTCCAGCTCAGGGGGCTGGGTACTGAGAGAACAACTGGTTTTACTATTGCAGACTGAGCAAAGGAGTAATTTAGTACCTCAGGCTTTTCCTTATCCCTTGTCACTATGTTCCCCCTGCATCCAGTAAAGGATGGAGAACATGAGAAAGAACTTCTTTGCTGGGTGGGTGACCACCACTGGAAGAGATTGCCTAGAGTGGTTGTGGAGTCTCCTTCACAGGAGCCATCTGGATGCAATCCTGTGCAAAGTGCTCTAGGATGACCCTTCTTGAACAGAGAGGTTGGACCAGATGATCCAGTGTTGTTCTTTCCAACTTTACCCATTCTGTGAGATTCTATGAGATTCTCCTCAGCCCTCTTTTGTTGATGTATTTATAGAAACATTTTTATTGTCTTTTATGTCAGTAGTCAGATTAAGTTCTAATTGGGCTTTGTCTTTCTAATTTTCTCCCTGCATAACCCTATGACATCCCTGTAGTCCTTTCAAGCTGCCTGCTCCTTCTTTCAAAGGTGGTCCACTCTCTTTTTTACCCCGAGTTCCAGCCAAAGCTCTCTGTTCTGCCAGGCCAGATTTCCCTGCTGGCTCACCTTTTGGCACATGGGGATGGCCTGCTCCTATACCTGTAAGAGTTCCTCCTTGAAGAATGTCCAACCTTCCTGGACTCCTTTGCCCTCAGGACTTCTCCCAGGGGACTCTGTAAACCAGGTTGACACTGAGTACAACAAACAAGATGATTGCTCACCTGCATACTAGATAATTAATAATCTGCCATGGACAACTTTTCAGCCGGAGTTCTTCTGTGTTTTGTTCTGTTATCTGGCCAGTATAATGCATGTATGAGGCCACACAGGAAATCCGTGATGGTATGAGAGTTGTGGTACCTCCAGTAGGAGGATAATACCCAGCTGTACACACTGATTTCATCAGATCCAGCTGGTGCTGTTCAGCAGCTTATTTCATTTATGACCAAACTGAGTTACAGATTTATGTGGGCTGGAAATAACTAGAAAAGAACAGAGTTGAGAAATAGTAAAAGGTTGCTTGTGCAGGTTCACGGTTATGCTGGATCCATATGTTCTGGTGAATTTCCATGTAAAAAGCACAGAAGAAAACATATATATATATATATATTTATCTGTCAGAAATTTCCTTTTGAGTGTCCATTTTATAGAAGCTAAGCATGGTACAGTTCCCATGTTTAGTGCAGCACCCTTTATATTAGTGCATTCTTGAATATTTCTAAAAATGTCAGATAATATACACTAACTGCAATAAAACCTATTAAACTGTTACACTGGATGCTATTCAATTCCCTAGTGAAATTTTAAATCTGAGGTTTGATCTACAAAACTGTAAATAATGCTGACTACTACTTCTGTCATTAAAGCTTTGGCAAAAGTGGTCAGTTTAGGCCAATTAGTCAGTTATAATCTTTTCTGCCTACCTCCTGGTCCAGCTGGACATGAAAGAAGTCCAGTTCAGAAAATACACAATTGTACTGGGACAGTCCTCTGACACCTGCCTGGAAATCAGCGTATGCTAATTTGTGCAGAGTTGCTCTGCATAGCCCTTAGACTGCATGTGGTTCCTATGTCACTACTTAAGCGTGGCCAGAGAAACCTGAATCTATTTTTGCCACTCCCTAATGAGTGAGAAAGCCCTGAGAGGCTCCTACTTGCTTTTTAATGAAAACAAGGGGTGTGGGCAGAGGGATATAATCGCTGAATGGCACCCAGCTTAAGAAATGTGAGACCTGTTGTTCAACATCTATTCTTGACTTTTTTCCTCATAAATTCCTGACTTGCGACTTAGCTATTGCTAGGTTTTGGAGAAAATACTTAGACTATCAGAAAGAACCAAGTAAAAGTAGTTTTACTTGGGCAGCTCAAAGTAGTAACTTTAAGGATGTGCAGGGGTGAAAGATGCATTTGTGTGCAATACCAGATCAGGGCTTAAAGTTATTACAACATGTCACCATTGTTCACTGCATTATTAGAGTATTTCAGAGAGGAGGTGGCCATAATGCAATAATGTGTATCAGTCTTTTTAACGTGTACCTTTCCAAAGAGGTGTAATAGACATCTGAACAGCAATCACCATTATAGCTGTAATGGGACATACAGGTATGGTATCAGACACTTCTTGTTTCAGTGTCTTAAAAAAAAAAAGATGTATAGCAAACCACATTGTTTATTGCCAGATCATAGGATCCTGCAGACAAAATAGGATACAGATTTGTTTCTGCTAATTCATGAGTCCATGTGACCATGTGGGGTCTTTAGGAGGTTAGGAGAGCTATAACATGTTGGCCATGGTGCTCCACAGACTGTTAACTGCTGATACCCTTGCAACTGTTAAAAAGTGTCCTTTACCACAAACACTGAAAGCAAGAAAAGATATTGCATGTAATTGTGAATTTGGTCCTGCAGAAGTGATGTGCAGATCTAGATTTGGGTAACCTAAATGATTCTCTTAGCCGGAAGGACATGAAGTGACTTCTAAATATTTAACCAAAAAGCCATTTCTTATCGGACTGGTTTTATATGCAGCTTTTATTAGCCAGTGTACCTGTGATACTTAGTAACAGAAAAAAAATTTAAAAAAACAACAAGAACAACAAGAACAACAACAGAAGGGTTAGTTTTCCAGAAATCTTCTGCTGGGAAAAGAGTAGAATTAGAGAGATGGCATGTGTTTGAGGATAACTACATCCAACAAGGCACAATCCAGGTCCAACAAGCTTAGACAGGGTCTTCAGAGAATAAATCCAATGTATAGTAACATTTGCCCTGCCCTCAGGTGTAATTATGACCCTGTTTCTATGTTACCTCTTACTTGCCAGATACTTCTTTTCCCAGCATCCCTTTTCAAGAATTTTATAATAACTGAGCTGATAAAAAGCTAATAAGGAAAAGGCCTGTGTTTTCTTTACAAGTCTTCCACTGTCTTACTAACCTGTAGCTAAGGCTTAAATTGTGGCTTTTTTTCTTCTTCCTTATCTATGAAAAATGATGATGATAATAACGGATTTGTAATCATCTCAGTTCCTCATGAGGAATATACTATTATAAGTATGTAAATTGAGTTACTGTTATTGTTACATATATAAAAAAATATATTTGTTCTGGAACAAAGTGTCCCCTCATAACTAGAAGAAGTAGGGTTCAAAATTTATTTAAATACTCAATCATTAATACTCCACCCTCTGAATTATCAGTGCATCCAAGCAATGTATCATTAAGCCACAGAGATTGCACTTCTGACCTAATAATTAAACCTTTATTGATGACCTTAAGATGGAAGTAAATAAAATATTAGTGAAATTGATAAGTGAAGGGGAGGAGTTGGAATAAAAGTAACATGTAACAACCTTAGAAGAATACAAAATTAAACCAGATCAGAAAACAAAATTTTAAAAAAAACCCCTGTAAGCATTCAAAAAGAACAACTAAGTGGGCAATCAGTAATGCTGCAAGGGAAGTAAAGGTGATGTTACACAAGGATTTAAGTATGCCATAACTGCCCCCCAAAGCAATGGACATTTTAAGCAATTGAACTCTGACAAAGTTCTCATGAGTCTTGCTTTTCACCCTTTACCTGATTTCTCCCTTTTCTGTTGGAGGTCCCTACTTTCATAATGGAGATAAAGAATGCAGAGTACTTCTTTAATCCCAGTGAAAGTGGGATGCTCCACTGAAGCAGTGCAGCTCAAATACACATTGCTTTTGATGCACTCTGCTGCAGCAATAGTGACCTGAAGCCATGGGATGAAAGGAGTATCTCAGACTGGCTCACCTCTTTTCTAAGCAGCATGATCAAAACATTCAAGACCAATTACTCTCAAAATCATCCTACCCCTGGAAACAGATAAAATATTTTCTGCCTTGAAAGTTCTCACTGTTTTTGCTGATAATAATGAGAAAATAACTCAGATGTTAACAACATGCAGCATTTGGCTTTTGTCTCACACTTAGCTTTAGTGGAAGACTCCAGTGACACAAAGCACTCGTCTGCTCATTTCAACAGGAGATTTTCCTGTGTTAGATGAACCATGAGCATGCACAAACCACAACTGTACAACAAATTAGTGATCTGCTACCAAAGAAGCTTGACAAAACTTTTGCTGCCAGAATTAGGAGAGAGATCAGATTCAGATTTTCTGATCTTTTTTTAGCAGCCCAGGACAGACTGCGTCAAAAGCATCATGGTGGCTCCTGATTACCACTTCATCACAAAGTTATTGTTATTACAAAGATATTTACAATTTGGAAAGAGTTTAGAAAACCATTTTAATATGCTGGCATTTGATAAAAAAATTACATAGGGACAAAATCTAATTAATTTATTTATGAAGTCAGACAAGTAGGAAAGTATCATACCATAACATTGTTGGAGTGATATTTACAATGACAGCAGATTCTAGTACCATACAGATAGATCAGCTTTGTGTTGCATCATGTTGGTGTTAATTGTCTTGAGCACTCTTTGGATGTGCATGGTAATTACTATCCCTCAGTATTGTTGAGAAAGAGGAGCCTGTTACTTCCAATCATATAGGAAATAGGGATTAATCAGATTTTGCCAAGGAGGAAGATAGAACTTGAGATGCAAAGTGTCTCAGAAAAATACCTGCTTTTGGATACTGCTTAAGCTGAAGTTACATAGATAGTTTTTTAATTACCAATACATCCCAATAATCTCATCAACACTCTCCACAAAATGCACAGTGTAGAAACTGTTTTCTTTCATTAGCTCTGCTGGGAGATTATTTTCCTCAATTTATTTCCTTCAAAAGAGTCAGTAGTTCCCTTGAGTTGAATTTTGTGGTTTGATTTTTAATGTTTCAAGAAAGTAATATTTTCTCACCAAGTTTTTAAGTGTGGTAGGTTTTAAATTAAGGCTTATTTTCTATTTAATGAAAAAATAAAACTTTGGTTAACTGAAGATAAGCATTTAAGATAACTGAATGATTCTTTGGCTATTTTTGGGATACGTTCCACTAAATAAAGACCTTTTTTGTTTTCATAATATGGAAACAGTGAAAAATGGTAAGATTTGAAACATCAGGGATTGTTTCCATTGCTGGAATTAAAAAATAGTTTTAAAACTTCAGCAAAAGAGAAACAAACTGAAATTTTAGAATCGACTCAAAATGGATTTAAATGCTGTTTCTGTAAAGCATAAAGGAAAAAATTGAAGCTGAAGGAAAAAGACATAGAATCATAGATTGTTTAGGTAAGAAAAGACCTTTAGGATCGCAGAAACCAACCATTAACCAGCATTGCCAAGTCCACCACTAAATCATGTCCCTAAGTGCCACATCTATGTATCTTTCAAATACCTCCAGGGATGGTGACTCAGCCACTTTCCCAGCAGTCTATTCCAATGCCTGGCCACCCTTTTGGTGAAGAAATTTTCCCTATTATCCAATATAAATCTCTCCAGGCACAACTTGATACTGTTTCTTATTGTCCTATCACTTCTTAATTGCTTGGAAGAGACTAAAGGCTAAGAAAGAGAAGGAACTGGAGGGTATCCTTATCTCTTGTGGGGTGGTCTTCTCTCTGTGGTGCCCAGGAGACGCCCATTTCAGTCCCTTACTTCAATCTGTCCCTTGTTTGAAGTGATGAACGGATTAGACTTACTTATAGTTGCTATTATTAAAGGCAACAATTTATGCTATTTGCAACGCAGCTTGCTGCTATGAGCAATTTTACTACAGCATGTTAGTCAGTCACTGATTGCTTATGTTATCTCTTTCAGAAAAAAAGTGACTGTGATCTGACATCCAGTTCTCAGGATGTACTGCTGAATACAAATCTCCAGGTGTCTTTCCAAAACGCTTGTCCAAAGGACATACCAGTACTGACAGTCTAGTCCCCAAAACTGAGTTTTTAAAAGGGCTAAAATAGTGATACTGGGTGATGTTTTCCCACAGAAACAACAGGCTTTTTTTTCGCTGAAAATATGATTGAAGATTACACAGCAAAGCAAAGTGAATGAAAGTTTTTAGTAGGCAGATTGCCCAGGAATGGAGCCTCAGGAGATATTTAAAAGAAAAAAATTGGATCTAAGCCTGACAAACATGAAGTACATTTTAAGATCTTATTACTAGAAATAAATATGTAACTGATTCTTATCACAGCTGTTAATAGCAGCATGGAGTGCCAAAAGATCCACCTCAGGACATCCTCGTTAGAGCTCTAAATTTTAGCTCATCTTAAATGAGCTAACCTGGTTATTGATAGCAGTCCAAGGGCAATAACAGAGAGCAACATGGGCTCCCATGCACTGCTGGGAACTGTTGCCCTGAGAAGCCATGCACTATCCTGCACAGTTCTCCACGCTGTCACTGTTGCTTCTGGTATCCAAACAGCATTTTTTAGGGAATACCTGTACTACATAGCACAGTAGAGACTACTACCTGATAGAAAGTATTGCTTTCTCCGTAAGAATATGACTAATTTTAGAGATAATGATAATTTTGTACAGAGCCAGGTCCCCTATTCTGTCCTGACAGGTTTGAAACAAAGGTGATAATGAAAAATCAGGTGATTTCCCTGAGAATCAGATGTTGCAGGCTGACTGCACACTTCCCTAATTGATGGGGTACGAAAGCAGAGAAAATTAGGAAAGGAACCATAGTTTCAGTAGCAAACTCTACTTGTGTTAACTCACTGCAGTAACACCTCCTCCCAAGGCTTCTCAAGGAAGGAGGTTACTCAAAAAGTAACCCATAGATTAATGGCACAAAGGAACCAACCACCGAGAGTGATTGAATCCAAGGTATGAGAGTTGAAATTAGCAATTAGCAAATGTCCAGATACACAATACCAATAAAAAAAAAATTAGAAGGCTTTGTCCACCCTGTTTCCAGTGGGTGTGTGAGCAGCATGAATAGACATGCACAAACTAGGTTAATCCAGTAAGCAGAGGTAACCCAGCAGTCAAGATGTGGCAGTACAGTGTGGGCCGGTAAGGAATATATTCAGTATTCACTGGACAGCCCTGTCAACTGCTGATGGTACGATTATCAGCACTGTGGTTATTTGAGGTACCCAGAGCACAGCCCACATAGTGGTTCTTGCCAGTGCTGCTGCTGTCCATCCTATTTGTGGGTGAGCATGTGGAGAGGCCAGTGGAGGCAGTGGTTTATGCTACCCAGAGGTTACCCTTGGTTACCTGCCAAGATAACTCCAGGCTCATTGGAAGGGCTGACCTACATGCGGTAGTCTTGCAGCAACACTTGTTTACGTTGTGCATGGAATAGATAGCCAGAGGTAAGACAAGACAAAACAAAACTTCTTTTTAAAGGCAAGGACATAAATAAATAGTTATTCCATACTTACAGTGCATCACAAGAGGATTTGTCCCCAGGGAAAAAAATACGAGAGTAATTGAAGGGGAATCACCGTGGCAGTGCACATTTCTTATGCTGTCTAGCAGAGAATCTCCATCAGTTGTCCAGTTTATTACCTTATGCCCTGGGAAAGTTGAAATTCAAGATTATGACACTTTAGAGAACCTTAAGACCTTAAGACATTGTCTTAAGCAAGCAAATGTTCTTAACATTGCTGATATTAAATCCTTCAAAACTGGAGTAACAATCACAGGTAGGCAAGGTTGCTGACATTTTGACCCTACCTGGTATGTATTCCGTACATACTAGGAAAACTTGATTACTGGCTATAGTAATTACTTGGTAGGACATTGGCACTTAGCCTCATTCTCAGTGAGGGGGTTCCTTATGCTGCTGTAGCCATGTGGTGCTCCAGTGTACGAGCATGAAGACTAGTTTGAAAAACCTGTGCCCATTTGCAGTGGTGAGAAGGGAATTTAATTATGACCAAATTAAATATCTTGATTGTCAAAAAGGAACATCCCATAACACCAAGAAGCAATGCGAGGGCTGTCTTCCAAAGAGAGAAACCTGTCAGGAACCCTTCAAGCTTAACACTATTTGAAGAATTATGTTGGAAACTTTAAGCTAATAATGTCTTAAGTCCAATGGATGTTTAGAAAGTACTGAGCCCATTGAAGGTGGCCTGAGTTTTGAACAAGGTAGCAGCAAAGATCAAGGACTGAGCTAGCATAGAGGAAAAGTGTGCAGAGGAGATGACTGGAATAGGTTTGAATTAGCAATTAATATGATCTCTCAAGGAGTGATGTAAAGGAAAGCTACTGTACAGCTGTTGAAAGTGGTTTTAGCAGATGATCTGTATCATTTCTGTAAACCCTAGATCCTGAATATTTACAGGTACTCCTGCTTGCCCAGCCACTAACCAATACAGGCATATCCTGTGCCTCAGTACCAACTCTTTAATACAAAAATGTAA
Organism: Struthidea cinerea; assembly: GCA_013397865.1. Classification (NCBI taxonomy): domain Eukaryota; kingdom Metazoa; phylum Chordata; class Aves; order Passeriformes; family Corcoracidae; genus Struthidea; species Struthidea cinerea. The sequence goes on along the minus strand of VZTI01004934.1, from coordinate 1,552,434 downwards.
CATAATACTTTTAAGATGCCTTAGAAAAACACATTACAAATAAGAGTTGTTTTATTCACCAAAGTAATTACTTCCAAAAATAAGTTAAAACTTAAGATCATAGAAGTTAAATTTTAACATCTTATTAGAGCAGGAGTAGTGAATTATTCACTGTAGTGTGGAAATTCAACATAATCTAAGTGGATAAGAAGGAAGGTTTTTGTTCTCCATGTTAAACTGAAAGAATCAAGCATTCATGGTTGAACAAATGCAATTCCTTATAGCCTATACTATTCTGTGAGCTCTCTACAAAATGCCAAGTCCCATTTTGTCCAAAAAAGTGCTTGCTGTCTCTCTGAAGTCACGACATCTGAGTCCCTGATTTATTGCATTTCTTCACGCAGTAGACCCACACAGCATCTTAATAAAAAAATCTGCCTAGTTCTTACCCAACATTAGGCAGACTAATAGAAAAATTTTCTGACATATGAAACCATTACACTTCATGTTGATTTTTTCATTGGAATCTGAATTCCCATGTCTAAAAGTACCACAGTGCTTTATACTAGCTGGCCAGAAGACTGGCAGAGCAGCCAGTAACATCAGGTCTGGTTTTGCCTTTATCTTACATGTCTTCTGATAGGAAACCACATGTGGTCGCATATTAATACCATGAAGGTACATTGCAGAGAGGGACAGATCAGCCAGTTACTGTGGGCTAAGGCAGGGTCTGAATTTAGCCTAATGGCCCATGTTACCATGCACTACTGACTGGTTTAACCTCCGAAGAATATGGTAAATAGGTCACCTCTCAGTGAGCTCACTCTTAACACAAGGTGAGAGTAGACACATAGGGAGATACTGATGAGTAGTTGATATGTGGGGGCTTCAGATCCCTAGATTACTGCTTGCCATCTGCCCCCTCTCTGTTTTCCTAAGTTTGATTGCTTGTGGGTCAGGGACAGTAACTGCAATTGAGAAGAATAAATATTTCCATTCAGGAAACCTGCAGCATCTAGCTTGAAACAGGAAGGTGTATTTCAAGATTTCTCTATGAAGCAAAATACTTCCCTGTTTATTTATAGAGATGGCATATTAAACCGTAATTTTGTGAATGCTGTTATGTATTAAAGATAGTAGGGTCTGATTGCTTTAAATTAAATGTTTTTTAATACTATCTGTGGAATGATTTTCAGGCTGACTTTTTAATATAAAATATACCTTTTCTGAGAAAATATGTTGCAGGCCAGAAAAGACATTTTCTAAGACTGCTTTGGATGTTTGAAGAGAGAACCATTTTCTCTGAAATTTGCTTTTTTACAGTCTTCAGTTATCTGCCCCAGTTGCCATGACCTTCCAAAGATAATTGAGTTTCTTTTCAATTACACTGGCCAGTACTTGTGGGTGTGTCCCATTAGGTCCAGTGTGTATGTCCAGTTTATTTAAATAGCCCCTAACATTACCCTCATCCACCAAGAAAAAGTCTTTCTTGCTCCAGAACCTTGATGTAGCTGAGATTTATATCAGAGGATTTTAAGGACAGAAAACTTAAAACTATGATGGGTATCACAAAAACAAATTATTCAGTTCTCATGTATAAAAATCAGGTGGTTAGTGAGTAGGACTCAGACACAATCTTATTTTTACACGTGGTGCTGGGGAGTCTCAAATGAGTCAACAGCAAATGACTCATGTCAAAAAACAAGTCATTAGAATACACAAAAAAAGTGACAAAAATACCTCAGACTTGAAAAAATGCCTTGTTTTTTAAGGAGGAAAGGAAAAAAGGTGTTTGAGACATAACTTGATTGCTGTTAATCTTTGCTGGGAGAAAAAAGTAGGTATTACAGTGGCCTCTAATTTAGTGGGAAAAAGTTCCAAGGAACCAGTGTCTGGAAGATGGAACTTGAGACAAAACACAGCACTGAGCATAAGCACTGAAATAAAGCTTTCAAGAGGATTTGTGAATAATCATCTTTGAATCAAATTTACTCTGAGAGAATGTTTTTTGTCAAAAGTTTCTGTCTCAATACAAATGTAATACAATGAAATGCAGTGAGTCTGATATATCAACACAGATGTTAATGTCACAGTTCTGTCTGACTTAAAACTATTACATAATTCATTCCAGAGGTCCTGACAGTGAGTTTGAGGCCAAAACCAACATCAGACTTCAAAAAGTACAGCCTGTGTTGATGGGTATGGTTGATGCTGTACATCTAAAGAATAACCATCAGGCTGAGGTATCTCTGATCACTGTCGAGGCATGAACACCAAAATTAGATGGGAATTAAAAACAAGCAGTGCATGGAAGATAGAAAAAAACCTAGTAAAACATGAGATCATTTCATCAGAAGGAGAAGGGAGAAGAGATCCCACTAAACAGTTAACATTTTGAAACTCCTACTCAACAGTGTTTCAATATAATTTTGTACTAATGAAATTTCCATGGAAATATGTCCATTTTTTGTCATTATGGACTTATCATTTGAGTGTGCACATTACTCTGCATTCCTAGCAATGCAGCATTGACTATGGTGTTGATTTTGTCCTAGATAAACATGCCAGAATTATCAAATGCATTGACATGTTTGTTTTATATTTATTAGTTACTTTTTGCTTCCTAAAGCCTTACCATATGCTGAGTGACTCGGTTGCATAGCTGTATAGGAGATGTAATTCATGTGACATTAATATTTTGTGGAACACTTTTTTGCATCAGGGTTTCCACCATTATGCTTCATAGTCTTCTCTCTTCTGTACTCCATCTGTTGAAATGGTGAATTTTTTAAAGATAGTTTTAAAATGAGACTTCTGAGACATGGTTCTCTCAGATGTGATCTTTATGTTGAACAGGGAATGCATAATTATTACAAGACTTATACAGATTTTTGTGAAATTATGTATTTATCAAAATCTTGTATCATAAGAAGCAAAAAGAAAGAAGAAAATAAGCTCCATTAGAGAATTGAAGAACTTGGGAACAATTTCGAAAGAATAAACTGAGTATTCAGCTACAATCCCTTTTTAATATACTTCTAAGAAAGGTGGTTGTATTGTACTCATAAGAGAAGCTACAGTTAGATGTACACGTGCACTACCTCTTTGATGGAAAGATTTTGGTTGTATATTCATGTCTTCTCCAACAATCCCATCCTCTCTGAGAGAATTCCTTCCCAACTCTACATTGTAAAGGTATTCTCTTACTCTCTCTGTCTTCATATTATTTTTCTCAAGCAGAAAGGCCCATCTCTTTCCTCACCTGCATCTGTATTATTTGTATTCCAATGCTGCTCTACTGCTGCATGTTTCACTCCTGTTCCAGGAGGTAGCCCCAGGTCCCTGGACACCCTAACAGCTGGATTGATGATGGAGCCAAGACTGGTTGGCCCTTCCTTCCTTCCTTCCTTCCTTCCTTCCTTCATTCCTTCCTTCCTTCCTTCCTTCCTTCCTTCCTTCCNGCTCCCTCCCTCCCTCTCTCCCCCCCTCTCTTTAGTCTTTCCCTCTCTTCTCTTTCACCCTACTCCTTATTCAAAATCCACCAGTGTGTGTTTATAGTAGAAGATAAGAGACTAACTCATATTGATTTCCACATCAAGTGTATAATTTACTAATAAAACTTCGTAAGTTTTTGAGGACCCTCTAAATTCTGTTGTTCTTTTCCAACCACAAGCGTTTATGGCTGTGGGGTGCTCCCCTTCTGTGGGAGGGGGACACCACACATAAAAAATCAGGCCTTGAAATTATAACTCTAGGTTACAGGAAAATTCTGCAAATATCCCTGAAATAATAGCTGTCTGGAATGGGACTTTCCAAGTGTCAGTAAGATCATCAGTGGTACTCAAACACATGTTATTTATCCCTTAAATAAACACACAGAAACTGAATTGCTGAGGCTGCTATTCCATCATTCTCAAGTGGTACTCAGCATGAGTATGTATCATAGAGTCACAGAATCGTAGAACCACGGAATGGTTTGGATTGGAAGGGGACCTTGAAGATTGTCTAGTTCCATCCCCCACTGCCATGGGCAGGGACACCTTCCACTAGATCAGGTTGCTCACAGCCCCATACAGCCTGGCCTTGAACACCTCCAGGGATACAGGAAGTGTTAGCAAAGGTATGTATGGTGACATTGTTAAAGAGTTATGATGTTTGCCTTTTGGGACGAGAGAGATTTTAGTCTCTTACTGATAAGGTTATTATAAAGCACATGATTTCACAGTAGCCGCAAGGAATCCCACTGATCTGCTCCTACCATGGTGCCAATTGCAGGACGATGAAAGAATGTGCAGGCTGCAGTGAAAACATCAGTGTGTAGGGAAACACCTGGATGCGGTCCTGGCCATGTCTTTGCAGAATGCTGAGCTTACAGAGCGAGCACTTGCACACTGTACATGTTACCTTTTCAGTACCTGAGCAGATAGTGGCAGGCTCTGGTTGCATACATTATCCCCATAAACACTCAGCTTGTAAATCTGGCACACACAGACAGAAATTCTACCCCCTCCCTCTAAGTCTAAGGGGAAGCAATCAGGGAAAATGAGGGATGCCTCCTGCTCCCACATCCCTTATTGCACAGTGACGTGGCTTAGGAATGAAGGAATTCCAGGCAACCCAGTGTCATGCCATGTGTTGTGCACTGGTGTGGCATGCATATCCACTCTGCTGTTATGGATTGATTTATGTTGTGCATCAGAGACTTTTGGGTTTATAGACTCTACCTACAATAGATGTTTTGGGTGCAACATGTTTCCCCTTCAATTTCCAAGTACATAATACCATTTTTATGGTATCCAGCCAGTATATACAAAAGCAAAAGTATGTGTAGAACAACAGAAAATATTTTTTAACAGAAGAGATGGAAAATATTCTCCTCTTATCTGAACAAATAAAGCCTTGTTAGGAATTGTTATCAACATGACATGCATCTATTCCCATTTAAAATAATGTGCATTTGGAAGCCTGCTCTGAAGCAATCTGGGACAAAGTAAATAGAGGGATCTGTTAAGAATTTATTTTTCTTTATTAACTAGTAAAAACTTTTGATAATTGGGAAAACATAAGGAGGATTTGTTTGGCAAAATAATAATAATATAACATGTATGGCATCATGATTGCGTTACCAGAAATGGTTTCACTATTGCTTCATACTTGGTATGTCCTGGAACACATTAGTAACGGAGACTGAAAACAGACAAACTATGGAAAGATAAGCATAATTCCATCTGTTAATGCAAAGGAGATTTCTTCATTGCCTGGTGACTAAACAGTGTATTATGGACTGCAACGTATGTTAGTTATGGAAATTGCCATTGAAAACAAGTACTCACTAGCATCTCACTGACCACTGCAATTTGCCTGGTATGAAGTGGTCTGAGGTGTCTCTTGTCAGCTACAGGGAAAATTTAGAAAAGCATGAAAAGAAGCTGAACTATGAGAGGAGGTTCAAAAAAGCAAATGTTTCGCAAGCCTTTCCACATCCCTCTCAGTCAGAAAATGCTTGCTGAGAAATGGCACAAGCCAAAGACTGTAAATGTAGCAAGTTCCACAGTCCATTCATTTGGGATAATTCTTCTGTGTTAGTTAATTCATCTTAGGCTGCTGCTATGTTAGAGCTACAAAAATATCGGAAGAGATGGGTACTCTTCCTTACTATACCTATATCTTTTACATTTCTGCAAATTGCAAAAATGTATTAAAAAAGGCCCTAGTTGTATGCTTAGATCACTTTCCTTCCTCCTCCATAGCTTACCATGTACAGGAAAAAAAATGAAGTGGTGCAAGAGAGATGCTCTTTTCCCATCTTTACACAAATACAACCCATAGCTGTAAACCAGTAAAAAGCTCAGTGCATAAAGTTCGATACTGCAGCAAAATTCAGGAGTCTCTTCCTGTTCTGTTCTAACTCACTCATGACAACAGTGGATCAGTGGACCTTTTTCGTGTCACAGATTCTCTAAGACATAGCTTTTACTTAGTTTGGTGCTTGTAGCATTCAGCAGAACATCTTCTAGTTCACCCACTGCCAGAAGCTGACTCTGAAGTCTGTGGTCATTGTGGTCTCTTCTCCTACCTCTCTGTCGTTAACATGCGACCTCTCAGTTACTTTCAGCTGTGTCCGACAGGGAACGGTTGAGAGAGCCTCTGCTCGAAGTTATGTCACAGCAGGTGATGGTGGCTGCAGGAGTTAGCTGTTGGTTGCTCACACCAGCAGCTAACCCAAACCACACCATGACCCAGATAGCAGCAGGAAAGGTGAGTTGGCATTGATGTTGGATGGCATAACTGTGATGAACTGTGTTGCAAATGGAGAGGGACACATAGAAGTGGAAAGTGAAACACTGTGCAAATGTCAACTCATCAGGAAGTAGTCCAGAACATGGAAGAGTGACAAGGGAAAAAGGAGGGAAAATAAAAACGTGAAGAGAATTGTATGAATAATACTTTGAAACTAGTTTAGCAACATGTGTTTGCTGCTTCCGTACGGCAAAGCAGGAAGTTAACTGCACAGGATTTCTCCTTCACACTGATGAGTTGAACTCAGTACAGTTACAGTCTTTGGCTTGTGCTGTTTCTCACACTGATGACAGGTTTATACATGCAAATAAGAAGTGCTGGACAAGAATGGCCATAGGGGAATGAAGCCAGGAGGGAAAAGGAGTGCTGTGGGGAAAAATATACAGCAAATCTGTATTGAAGACAAGCTCTAAGTAGGGCCGTGAAGCCCACTGAAGGTGTGAATAAAACCTATGATCAATAGATACCTATGTCCCCAAAAATAGATTGGCAGCAGGGAATGTTCATGATCCTGAAATGAAATCAGCTGCACTAGCAAACTCCTAAAACACTCCCTGTCTTGCTTTCAGCCTAAACCAGCTGAGCTTCTTCCCAGCTGTTCTGAAGATTTTTTCAGGGAGTAGGACCCAAACACTCTCAGGCTGTCTTCATAGGAGAGGTGCTCCACCCCTTTGATCACTTGTATGGCCTTCCTCTGGACCTGCTCCTGTGCTAAAGACCCCAGAGCTAGACACAGGTGGGGTCTCATCAGAGCAGAGCAGAGGGACAAAATCACCTCCCTTGACCATCTGGTCACGCTTTTTTTTCATACAGCGAAGGATATGGCTGATTTTTTGGGCTGCAAGTGCACATTTCCAGCTCATGTCCAGCCTCCCACCCACCAGTACCCCTAGTTCCTCTCATCAGGGCTGCTGTCAAGTTGTTTCTTTGCTGAAAGATTGGATTCCACCGAATCAAAATAAATGAATCATGCAGACACACAAATATGTCAAGTATGTGGAACAGGTATTTGACCCTTGCCCTGTTGCTTTGTCCTCTGTCTGGCTGTATCTGTACCAAGTTTATTGTATGACTGATGTGAACTCATCAGGAGTTACCTTGTGCACACCACACCTCAACCTATTTACTTTGAATAGGCCGGAAGCAAGGACCATATTACATTGTTTGTATTGATTTGGGAACCACACCTTATGATTACCTTATCTTTGGGCTATGATTGTGAGGCATCCTCTAGTATTTACATTTATGCCACTAAGGTTTTCTGTGCAACCAGGCACAACTTATTTAAACATGCTATGGCTCTATTTCTTCATCTCTAAATTGGGAGCAATTCTTTCCTCATGAGATTGTTATGAAGACACATTAATTAACATTGATAAACAGATGATATCCTGGAGTGAATGAGATAGATACATGAAAAGTATTCTTATTATTCATATTATGACAGCACATTCTGCTTGTATGTACACAGGGAATATATACACCAGCTCAGAATGGGTGAAGTTTACCTAAACTATACAAAAGGGTGGGATTAATTTTCTTTAGTCACCTAACACCTAGTAGTCACTGTTCTAGGCTTTTTATATTATTGATAGAGACAGAAAACCTCAGGCAAAGACTTTTTTTTATCTAAGAGTGGTAGAATACATCATCCTTATCTAGGGTGATAGAAAACATCTTCCTCTGCAACTATCTATATCTCCACACTGGTTATGGAACCGGGAGCAGCTCATGGAAGATATGCAGGTGCACAAAGGAAAGTGAAACTAAGCACAAACTTACCATTTTGATCAATCAACTGCTACTATTTATTACTTATTCATAAAAGTGATAGGGCTAAAATATCACCTATATTGGACCCACCATATCCTTTAAAGTCAATTGGACAGCCACATAACAAAAAGTATACAAGTGTGTACCCAGCTTTATTATTGTACGTGTGGGTTCTTATTACACTGTGTCTCTAAGGGTACAGACACGACACTGGAGAATCACCTGAAAACTCTGGAAACTCCAAGTCCTGCAGACATGAGCTCAGGTTTCTTCACTGAGTGCATGGCAAGCCCTAGCCCCAGAAATTGAATACACAGCAAGAATCCATTTAAACGTAACATCAGAGCTGAGCTCACATTTGGAAAAAGGAAAGGAGGAGTAGGAAGAGGTGAAGGAGGTGGAATCACCTCAGGTACCCATTTAAACATCAGTAAGATCAGTGAGTCATTGTTATAGGTCACTATACCCATATAGGAATATTGTCTTGGCAGCCTCTAGCCGTAACATGGACCAGATGCCATTTTCCCTAGCCTTTCCTCCTATGGCCAAAGCATTTTTCATGCAACCACGTCAGAGTGTTTTGGAACTGCCAATATCCGACTTGCCTGTGGGATATTTTTATCTAAGCTTATTTTGCAAGGCCTTTATGGTAAGGGCTGTGTTCCTGCTGTAGGTGTGATTTCTAGCATAAAGGTTCCAGTTCCAGTCACTATGGCACTACAGATAAACTATTACTATTTGCAATTCATAGAAAGTTTTCTCAGCCTCCTATAATAGTTGTTATACAGTGGATGTATTCCACTCATAGATGAAATTCCACTTATACATGTGTTAGATATACAGAATATTCACATTTCAGGATATAGTGCAAGATATTCTAACGTTTGATATTGTCATGCAAGAAAAATCTCTATACATTCATATGGAATCTGAGCCCAAGTGGAAATAAAGGTTTCTATAAATGCTATATATGGTTTAGTATTTGGTTTTCTAGGTAAAACGGTCTTCCAAAACTCCTGTGATGACCATGCTGGAAATTCTGGCTGTATTATTATTAATAACTGCTGTTATTATTATTAACCGCAGTATTCCCATTCCTATACAGTAGCATATTTGTAGTTATCATTACATCTGTACATTCACAAATATTCCTTTACAGTATGACTTAATCTGTATCATTCATGAATTTGAGTGAATTTGGGATTATAAGCATTACCTGATCAGAAATCCCGTTTGATGTACTGTGAGATAACATACACTGAAAATATAGTTCAGGACATGTCACATTGTAAACTGTGTCCTTTTGCACATATCAGGAAAAAAAAAGACAAACTACATCTACGAATAGATTTCATTTTTACTTGTCATACAAAAACTTTTCTGTCAATTCTGACGCATTAAATGCAGTACACAGGGAATAGAATACAATTTGCATCCCACCTAGCCACTTCACAACTCACCAAGTAAAGCTTGGTTTGAAACACTTGAGGTAATATTATAATTTAATGGATGCAGATCTTTAATTATTTTGGTAATATTAAAAAAACCCAAACGACACAGAAATGGAAAACTCAGGGTCTATGAGTATTAAAACATAAGAATACTTGGCCAAATGACTCTCTTAAATATTAAAGTTGATTTTTCTCTAATCTTGAAACACTCATTAATTTAATGTGCATTAGAGAAAACATGTTCAAATATTAAATTGGTTGATTTCACAAGCTTGTAACTCATTAACATGACTCAGGTTCAGGACTCAATTAAGAAGGCAGAAATTGGATCTCATTAAAAGAAAAATAAAATGTGTAAACAATCAATGGCCACCAACTGGGTATTATGAAATTTAGATTTTGTTACATAGGCTTACTATTTGAAGATCAGAAGTCTGACCAATAAACGTCATGGTACTAGCCTATAATATAAAGCTTCTGTAAGCATCTGAATTGCGTGAGTTTAGGAAAAAATTAGAGATGGAAAAATTAGTTAATTTAATTTGTATGGATTAACAAGTAGCTACGTGACAGTAAGGGTAACTGCAAATGGACCATCAGCTGTATGGAGTACAATGATTTCTGAGATACCATTGACAGATCTGGCATTCCCGGTTCTACAAAACTACTAAAAACTTGCAAAAACTTTGGTGAATGATATAACATCTGGAATGTGCCTAACACTCACCATCAAAATAAGACTAATCTGGTTTGCAGTCCAATAAAAAATCAAGAAGTTACTAAATGAAGAAATATGAATTGAATACCTACATAGAGAAGGGACTACTGACAATAGACTGATCTATACAGTAAGGCTGAGAAAGTATAAAAGCTGCAACTGGAAATTCTGACAAGAAAAATTTATGATAAATAACAACTTGTAAGTAATTAATTCAGAAAAGGAGAGAAATGGAAACTCTTGTATGCCACAGAAACAGAAGATACGACTTCTTTTTCTTTGCTGCAGAAAGTTAAGTGGAGGCTATTTGATAGGCAGCTAGTCTGGGCTGAAAACCGAGCAGAGATAGTCTGGGCTGAAAAGAGATGGTGACAGCAACCGAGAAGGATGTTTCATCTGCTTCTTGACACAATAACCTGCAGGTCTGAGGACCATGTCCTCTGCGCTGCAGCCACTTAGCAGCTCTGTGCTGGCACTGGGTTATGCATGGACCTGCACTTTGGCAGAAGTTTATGGTGCACTCCCTTACCCCTGTGTCAGCAAAATACAGGAGATAGGTTCTCTTATAGTCAGGGAGTGTCCTGCACTGCATTTTTCTTTAGGTACCAATACTGTACTGTGTAAAACTGTAAAAAAAAAATTCAAAGTATCACTTCCTTTCTGTAGTTTAATAGCCTCTGTGGAATTTGAATACAGCACTGGAGCTATCCCTGTACCTACAGATACCCTTCCTAGAGCATGCTGGTATAATGACTGCTACTATATGTCATATATACTGTATGGATACCGGTACTGTTGCATGGTGTTATTCTGTCCAAGATGCAGGACTGCATTTGCTGAATTTCATAAAATGTTTGTCAGCCCATTTCTTCAGCTTGTCAAGGTGACTCCAACAGCAGATATATCATCCAGCACGACTGCTCCCTACATTTGGATATCATCTGTGAACTTGTGGCAGATACACGCTGTTCCATTGTCAAAGCCATGAATGGAGATGTTAAATAATATTGCTCCCAATACGAATGCCCAAGGAATACCACTTGTAAACAGACACCACTTCATTTTCAGCCTGTTGCTCCAGCCTGTTTTTTTACTTACTTTAATTCACTGAGATAGTGAATTAAGCTAGTGGGTGAACCCACCCACCCTATCTCGCTAGTTTAGCTCCAAAGATGCTGTAAGAGCAGAGACAAAAGTTTGCCAAAGTGAAGGGCATCCGCTCCTCTGCCCTCGTCTTCAAATACGGTCATTACAATGTAGAATGCAATTAGGTTGGTCAAGAACAATCTGCAATACATACTTTTTTCCCCCCAATCATTTTCTTCTCTCTTATGTGCCTGTACATGGTTTACACAAGGATTTGATCCTTAACCTCCACAAGGATGAAAGTAGAGCCAGGTGGTCTCTATTTCCCCAGCTCTTCCTCCTTGTCATCCTGGAAGATGACTGTGACATTTGCTTCTGCAGTCATTGGGAACTTCTGATCACTGTAACCTCTTGAAGAGATAGAGAACAGCCTTGCAGTGATATGTCACACATCCTACTTAGCTCTGTGTTCAAGTTGCTTGAGTAATCTCTAACTCAGTCTTCCTCTAACACTGGTTGTATTCCACCAAACACACGGGAAGTCTGAGAAGAAATTTTGCCAGTAAAAACTGGGATGCAAAAACCTCAACCTTTCTGTCTCCTTCATTACTAGGCTATCTGTTCACTTGGCCTTATTCTTTCTGTTGCTGCTTCCTTCATGGACTTCACCAATTTTTACTCTGGCTAGTCTTTGGTTTTCTTAATTCAGTCATTTCAGACTTGGGCATTCCTTCTGTATTTATCCTGAGCAGTCCATGCCTTCTTCTGTCTCCCATAGGATTCCTTTTTCCCATCTAAGCCCTGTCAGGAGTTCTCCATTCAGATAGTCTGGCCTCCTCACACCTGCATCCTGTTCTGCAGACAGAAGTTGATGCTTCTCATGGTTTGAGACTCACTCTCTTGAGCTCCTTTGCCTTTCAAAGGAGCAGCTCCCAGGAACTTGCACAACAATAATCTCCCTGAAGTCCTCTTTTTTTAAGTCCAGAGTTTATATCACTACTTGCCTCTTTTGCTTTCCATCTTCAAATCTTATGGCTTACTAGGTCTAGACCAAACAATCCTGGTTCTTTCGTTATTAGAATCAGCTAGGCAGAAACAAAAACAAATTTTATTACTCAACAAGCTTATTTAAAAAGACAAAATTTTTTTTTTCATCTTGACATGTATCAATAAATTGATCCTCAGAATATATTACTGTAAATATTTTATTGTACTCTTATAATGCAGCATCCTCTGCCTTCCTCACATTGGCCACTTTCTCAATGAAAAGGCAAGTAGTATATTTCTGTTGGTGTTTCTGCTGTAAACACCATAAAATAGGTGTCCATAAAGACTCTACTGAATTCAACGGAGTCCGTTCATTTACACAAGATCTGTTCCAAGTACTGATTCATGAATTCTTGAAATAATTCAGATACACAACTATCCTTTTGTGTCTGTGAGCCTCTCATTACTTGTGATTTTTTAGCAAGTATTGCAATATTGGCCTTGGTCATTTGGACATACTTTATTATTGCCTCTAACAGACAGATTATCTTCCAATGTCAGGCTTCCCAGGTTTTGGTTTTAAGCATCTTGCTCCATTACATAGATAAGACCTAACATTTTGAGACAAGACCTGAGGCAAAATAAAGATTTGTGGCTAGATGCAGAGTTCATAAAATGTGCACACAGATAAAATGTGCTTTTTTGTGCACCTACTGATATGCAATAATTGTCTTTTAAAAAACACGACAGTTTAAGGTGTCAGCTTCCCTTTCTGGAGTCCATTTATCTGCCACGTAGAGCTGTGACTCTTACCTTGGGGACAGATGACTTCATTCCCACCAAAGCTTTGTAATCCTGGCAAAATCTACCTGAGTATTAATTGCCTCTTGCACTAAGAATGGATGGCTCAGAGGCTAACACCAAGCCCAGTGCCACAGCACCCTGTAATGGGCAGTGCAAATCCCAGCAGGAAGCACAGTATGCCTGCACAGCAGCCCTCCCTGGGGATTTCCCTGCCTCTCCCCAGGCAGGAGAGAAGGATGCATGACAGCTTGGGCTGAGTGTGAACAGGATGTGGTAGAAGATGATTCCAAAGCCCTTTACAAGGTAATGACTGTATTTTTGATTTCAACAACTAAATATTCTTATGTTCTATTATCTTTTTCTGCTCTTGCTTTTTCTCTTAAAACACTATTCTGTTATACACACACACACAACTACTACAAAATTTTCTACTGCGAACCCTGACAACTAAATGATTTACAGTAGTCACTGCACGAAAACTTAGAGCAAAAGCTCTCATATATTTGGTAAGAAATTCAGAATTTCGCTAGCCAGCATTGGAAGTGTTACATTTTATATGTGTCTGTCTTGCCTACAACTACCTGGTGGATCTTCAGGTTCTTTCCAAGTAGCGTCCTGAGGCTCATGCCTGTGCCTGAATGTGGCACTGGAAACACCAGTGAACCATGGGTTTATACCAGTGAGTGGCCAAGACATAGCCACTTAAGGGACATCCCAAAAATTTCTGCTCTATTCCATTCCAAAGGGCTGGAACTGGCATCACTTTTCTCTAGGCTTGGTTTTACCATATATAAGATGGAGTTAATAACGCCAGATTATCTCAGTAGGGCTATATGGCTAACCTACTGTTTATAAAATGTGCAAGCCTGTGGCAAATACTTTCACATGATTTTCTGAGGATAAGACAACACGCCTATAACGAGGACTGGCACTCCAGGCTGTCCTGCAGAGTGTGCAGATCCACAGCACATCCCCCTGGCAGCGTGAAAGGCAGAGTGTGCACCAGGTCACAGCAGTTCAGAGGCCCAGAGGCTGACACAGCCTTTATGCAACTCCTTCGCCACAGTTTTGTCCTCCACACACCACACAGATAAAGGGTATGGGCAGCACCATCGTTACCACCCATCTCACACAGCTACAGCCGGAGACAGCACAGTGGCACCCAGTTTGCATAACCAACGCCCTTCCACCTGACTGCATTGCTATAAGCGGCTTCGGCAGGGGACTATGCCCTACATTTCAGAACATTACCAGCACAGAAGCAAAGGTGCAAGATCATCCCTACAAACAGCTACACGCCTCCAGGAGGCTGACACACCCAGTGAAGTGGGTGCAGTAGCAGTGACACACACCTATGGAAAAGGCTGGATTTGGGAGTTAGCGACTTGCTGCAGATCTGACTATACATGTTGCTGTCATTTCAACACAGGGCCCTCAAAACATCAACCCGTAGTTTAGCATCGTCCTTCTCCAGCATGTACACATATGAAGCCCTCATTGCAAAAGCGTGCTTGCCACACCTCACAAATGATAGATGCTGTGACAGATATCACCGCAGATAAAAATCTTAGCTGTGTAAAAGTATGAGAAACCATGTAAGAAAAGTATCATTAAGGCAGAGCGAGATAGTATATATACAGGTTTTTGTCATCCTCGTGTCTGTTGAACACTCATTTTTAAAAGGAAGCTGAAATGCAGGTAAAACTATAAACGTATGTGGACCTGCTGGGTATACAACACATCTCATATACTGGATATACACGTTATCATGGTTAGTGACATCTCCCACACAGGAATCAATTATAGATTAATCTCTCAGAATGGTGCTGGGAAACACTGGACTAATGGCTCCTCTTCTGAACCACTACTAAATAGCAGCAGTTTAAGCTGAATCCAGCCCAGCACTGCAGGCCAACACTTCAAGTCTCTGCCCAGGCTGCAGTAAATGGGGTTAGTTCTACAGTTTAGAAAAAACCCTGTAAATATAATGATCCTGAGTCAAACCACAGTTATATTTACTTGAGAGTAAAGTCTGATATGGCTTGGGATAAAGCCGTCCACCACTTCCCTCATCTTCTTCTTGGCAACAAATTTTTATGCAGAAAGATGAAGAAGAAATCTCAATATGTATAGAGAGTCCTGTGGAAATACAACTTGTATGTACTTCACTGGGAATGTTTGATCTGGCCCTTGACCATTTAAAGCAGGATATTAAACATACTTTAATTCTCATATTTCAGATAGAGCCACAGCAAAAATGGCTCATGTTCAAAACATGATGTTGACACATATGAGAAATCCAATTCAGTGCTGGTGACAACAGTGAGGTGGAACCTTGTGGGAACTTACATCAAAGGTAAGTTTTGGCCAAAGCCTGCACTGAGAATTAACATCTCTGGATACTTTCTGATGCATCACACCAATACATTTGGTTTGGAAAAAAGTTATTTTGATGCAGTTGAATGTATGAAAGGACAGATGGCATCTAGCAGATGGTTTAGAAGACAAAGAGCAGGATCTGTTTCAGATCCTATGGAAGACTCTGTGCAAAAGCTGTGTAATCCCCGTGTGCAGAGTTACCCCACCTCAAATTATGGAGTTAACAGTATGTTACATAATAAACAAAAAAAATTCATTAGTGCTGAAAGATGCATTGTTGGTTTTAATGTTATTATTTTTAAAAATTATGGTTGTATGAAAACAGCTTCTTTTAAGCTTGTGTAGTATAAAGCTGCCTTAAATCAGCCTCTGTATTGAAGCAGATAGCAGTTGTACTATTGCATATGAATACACTTGAGCCTGTACTTGTTGATTCAAAGATCAAATGAGCTCCTTTTGGCTCAGCTGGCAGTCTTTATAAGGCATATCAGCTTGAAAGCTTTAATGCAAGGAGCGTATCAATTGGACAGGCTGTGCAAGAAAGTCCCATGCACTGCAAATTAATGTGCTAATTTATTTAATCATTTTCCCTCCTAAGACATGGATGGAATCAAATTAAAAAATATGAGAATTCAATAGCTATAGTAATCAAAACACATTTCTAAAGTTAAAGGTATTTTCAACATTTGAATTTGGTCATGCTCAACACATATAATACTTTATATGCCTTCTTTACTGATAAGTGAATAGGTTGTCCCTTACCATGTCCTGTAACATTCAGATCTGTCAAATGTATTGATTCAAGCAATTTTATGGTTTCCACCAGGTTAAGTTCCTGGTTGTGGTGATTCTCTTTGTAGCAAGGCAGAATTCTTTTACTGCTGATTTTGTCTTTTGTTGAGCCTGGAGGGATCACTGGTGGCAACATACAAAGCTCTGACTGCTTTCTTCCTACTACACTTCACAAATATTACCAAACATACCTGCATTACATTTTCTCCTTACAGCAATTTCATTGCTAACCTGAAGCAAAACCTGAGTGGGAATACTTTCAACTAGTGCAGAAGCATCTGCCGATTCATCAATCATTATGATAGCATATACTTCACTGAAATAAATGAATAAATGCGTTTTTATGAGCATTACTAAAGGCACTGGTCATTGGGAATTTGTAACATTTCTATTGCTATTTATTTGTTTCATGAAGAAGCAGAAAATGGCTTGAAGCAGTTCTGAAATGAGATATCATTGGGGTTTTTTTATAAAAAATATCTGGAAAAAATACAAATGGTTTGTATCTGGAATGGGAACTGGGAGGAGACATTCCTAGAGCCACCTGTCCCACAACTTCCTGTTATCTTCTGCAGCCTTCCCAAAGCACACAATTGCCTGCTGCCAGCACAAGCACCCTGGAGCACTGGCCAAATGGCCACAGCACAGCTGGGAATTCATGAGTGTGTTCCTCTGGGATCAGCTGCCCACAAATCTGCCTTTTCCTGGCAGAAATTTGCCCATCTGAGATGTCCAGGTTTTAGGAACATGTAGATTACCAAGTAGAAGATGACAACACTGGCTAACTAATGATATTGAAAAATTATCTTATTCTGACTACCATGCTGCAGATTTCCTTGGAGCATGCTTTGATACTGTGCCTTTGGATGCCTTCCTCCTTCTGCTCTCTTAAGTAGAAGACGTGGTCTCAGCATTTTTAAGCCAGCCTATCCTGCTGGGTTGCACAAGTGTAGGGAACTAGCTGGGATGTGTTTGGAAGCCCCAGACAAAGACCTAATCTTAAAAGCACATCCACATATTTGCAGGCTGAAAGTTAAACTAATGAAAATAGTTAGTCATACATTTCAGCACATTTTTTAAAAGCAATCTCAAAGCACAGAGGAAGTTACTCTGATTAGATAGTTCCTCTTCTCCCTTTTGTCCAAGCTCTGCAACTCAGCTGTGGCTCCTCTCAAGCCTTAATTGCTCTGTAAAATTATCTGTGTACAATCATATTGCTAATATAAAGGATTTAATTGACATTGAGAGAAGTTAACCTAATTGGAAAGAGATGAAACAGTAAATTGAATTCTATAAACATTTTATAAACAGTAATTATTGGTGTCAGTTATATATTAATAATTATTTTGTCAGTGCAAAAAATACTTCTACAGAATAAATAGTCATTCTAATAAAGAAGTAAGCATATCTAGGCTATAATATAAATCATTATTAACACAAATATGTATTCATGTTGCTAATATGTCTTGTTCATTTTTTGTTCTTTGGTAGACTGTGGATCTTCACTCCTTGTGTTGTTGGTGTCACTCTCTTGAGTCCACATCTTGCCCAGCAGGGTGCAAACCTTTGTCATGTTGGTTCACTCAGTAGCCCATTCTGTTTCAAGCATGTGGCCAACGCAAATGGCCACATACCAATTTGAGGATTATGACTCAGTCTCCTGGTTTCCTTTTGATTTAAATGATAATGCTACTAAAAGTTCTGAAGCTGTGCTTTAGACAATGCTAACCACATATCAAGATTCTAAATGTCCAACAATACACTCCAGTGGTTTCACCTATTGGAGGCACAGGAACCACAGCTAACGCTACACTGCCTGCAACTTGAGAAACACGTTGGTGTTCACCTTGCCCTACCCAGTGACAGATCCATTTCAGAGCTCTCACCAGACCTTCTGCCATGATCAGCGCCAACAAAACAAGGCATAACTCAAGTCAGTGTAATTCATGCAGAATTTTGATTGACTCTTCTCACGTGAGAGAAGTAGCAGCTTCCACATGCGAACCTTGCTTCGCTCCAACTTTCAGGCAGCACTGGGATAAGCTGGACTTCCCCGTACATCGAGGCCTCCAGGTGTTGACATAGCTCCTCTTCCTTTTCCCAGCGTAGGTGATCCCTACTCCCAACCATCTGGTTTTGGTGCAGTGACTCTGCTTCCAGTGGAGTAACTAGTGATGGTCAGTGTGCCTCTCCTGTCCATAGGGCTGGGATCGCAGCAGCCAGAGAAGTGCGGGAGCTAAGCCGGGGGTGACTCACCCAGGAGGAGGAGTGCGAGCTGTGCTCACCAGGACCAAGTGACAAGTGACAGCGGTGCTGCTGCACTGGAGGAGGGATAGGCAAATATCATCTGATCTGCTGCCTGCTAGGAGGAAAGCTTGCAACTTGGGTGGAGCAGGTCCCCTCCTGCCCCTTGCTCCCGAGGGTGTCATGCAGCCACCTGCACTATGCAAGATCATGGGACACACAAGCGGGCAAGGAGGAGATAACAAGCAAAGGGCGTGAGGAGCAGCTGGTGCCCTCACACCAGACAGAGGGTTTGCTGCGCTGAAACACAGGGTGCGGAATGGATGCTCCTTCTCCTGCAGCACCCGGCAACACTCCGGGCAGCTGAATCTCTCTGCTCAATGAAGAGACCATAAAGGTCTTGGTCCGGGTGATAAGGGGAGGTGTGCGAAGGGCAGCTGGGTGACGCCTGGAGAAGGGAAGTGCCACCAGGCGGTGGGGCAGGGAGGTAGCGAGGTCCCGTTGCGATTGCTGGTGTTATCCGTGCTGGGAGGAGAAGGGATTTTAGGGGAGGCTCCTGGAAGCAGCACAAGAGCCGATACCTCGGTACGCAGAGACGGAGGTAACGCCAGCACCGCTCACGCCGGACCCTCGGCGTGTCTGTCAAGGGGCAGCAGGAGGGGAAGAGAGAAGAAAAATCCAAACTGCTACAAAGAGAAAAGAAAGAAAGGAAATAGGAGTTGGCTGGAATATTCATTTCCCGCC
>VZTI01004934.1:1499108-1532921 GCA_013397865.1 Struthidea cinerea | reverse complement strand
CGGGAGCACCGAGCTGCGGAGCCGCGGCCGCCGCCGCGCCGCCCCCCGCCTCCGCGCCCTCCACCCTGCCCGCGGGGCACGGGAGCCGGTGACGGGAGCGAGGCGGAGTCTGGAGGGAAGATACCGAGAGATAGAGATTTAAATCACATCCCCGGCTGTAGAAGGGGCAGCAGCAGCAGCAGCCCCGGCGCAGAGGCACGGACGCACGCGCCGAGACAGGTCTGCTGGCTCCGCCGCTGCTGCTGCTGCTCACCATGGGTGCCGCCGCCGCCGAGTCCCCCAGCGCCATGGGCCTGGTGTCCAGCGTGGTGAACGACACCCTCGAGTTCTACCGCTGGACCTGGAGCATCCGAGGTAACGCGCCAGGGCGGCCCCGGCCCCGCTATCGCCGTGCCCGGCGCCCCCCGCCCGCTGCCACTGATGCGCAGCGGCTCAAAATGGCTCCGTCTCCCGGGAGACGCGGAGCGCGCTCCGGCCCCCGGGACGGAGCCGCAGCGGGGGCCGGACTCCCCCGCTCCCGCCTGCCCTCCTCGCCCCTCCGGGTGCGCTCGGTGCAGTGTTTGTTTATCTGCCGTAATCCCGCGTAGCGGCCCGGGGTGCGCGGGGCATCGATCCGCGGCAAGGTGAGCGCGTCCCCCGGTCGCCCGCGGGTGGACGTAGCGAAATCCGCTTCCCAGGAGCGTGGTTCCTCCGGTTCTCTGCCGCCGCGGCGTGCCTTGGGGTGGTCATACGGGAATCTGATGTCGGAGGTAAGCGGGGCCCTCCGGTAAGTCGTGCCGGAGCTCAGGCGGCCTCCGGCTTCTGCGGCAGGTGGGAGCCCCGTGTCGGCATCGCGCGGAGTCCAGCAAACGAAATGAGCAAATGGTTGTTACCGCCAATGCAGCAGCTTTTCATTTTATATTAAATGTGTTTGGGTCAGTTCTGCCGTTTTCCGTTTTCAATATGCTCCACTCCCGTATTGGCACCCCACGACTGCAATGTGGCAGATGCTGAAGGAAGAGTAAATGTCTTGGAAAAATGGAGAAATGTGGAAAAAGCAGCTTTCAGTGCTGGGACAGCAAATGAGGTGATATCTTGCTGCAGTGACCGGTAGCTCTGGAAGTGTTATTGGTCAGCGTGAACGGCTCTGTCGCGTGTGTCAAATGAAAGGAGTCGCAGCTTTCACAGTTGCTTGCTATTGTGAGTAGCCACGGGCAGCTGACAGAAGGATCATTTACTCCTCTGGATGTTTTCTTCATTTTTTCGTTGTCCACACAGCGATGAGATTTAGCTATTTTGAAACACATAGAGCAAAACTGGAGTGCATGCAACTGTGGCTGTATTTCGTGGCAGTGTGATAAGTGGGAATGCGGGGCCTTCATTACAGACGGGAAGCTCACTGCATCAGCAGTCTTTGCTTTTCCGCCCCCCTCCCTCCTGCCATCTGTCAGATAATAAATTAATCTTATGTTATAGATGGAAGGAGCTCACTTTTTTTCACAATTTGCCTTCCCTTGACTTCTGTGTTTTGCAATATTTTAAAAATTGAGCCTGCATGCATGTTTTTCTCTTCTGCTTTTAAAAACTGCCAGAATATGAGAGCAAATAAAAATGCTTGCAGCAGCACTGCATTGTAATCTACCAGAGTTTACTCTCTTTCTCTGACTCTTGCAACATACAATTGTTCATAGACTGCCAGGTAACGCATAAAAGAGATGCAATTCTAGTCAATCAATAGCATTTTCAGATGGATATAAAAATAGATGTGGGTACAAAGTTGATAACCTTATAGATTACTTGATTTCTTTGAAAAAAATACTTCAAGTTCTGATATACTTCCTGAACTTCAAACATGTTGTTTAAGTCTATCAAATGACCATGTCTATTGTAAGCAAAAATGGTCAGAGTGGGGGGGAAAAAAAGAAGAAAAAGCAAGTAAATGTAAAGAATGTAACGATAAGTAACTGAAAGTGATACTACACATAGAGCAAACTTTTTTTCCTTCTGCTTTTTTGGAGAATGTTAAGCAGTAGTAGGATGACATTGTTATTGCCCATATTACACATAAAATATGTGTAAGTCTTCCTGATTTATTAATGGAAAATTTTTAATTTTTGCTTTACTTTCAGTAGTGTTGCTGTTAAAGCAGGATTCCATTGTAATGAAGTAATCAGTCCTATTTTGTGGAGAGTTTCTTGTTCAGTTCTGGATTACAGCAGGTCCCTGCAAGGCTAGTTTTGGGTAGAGCCTAAGTGACATGGAAAACACATTACAGTTCTTATTTATATCCAGTAGTATGTGAAACAGGGTTCTCCTGTAGTTTTTACAGTCAGGTAGGGATAGGTGAAATATGTAATATCTCACATTGTAGTTACAAGGTAGCTTGGGATAAGAAAGTGTCATTCATGAGGCAATGCTGCGTGGCTGTTCAGTGAAATAATTTTTTAATGCCCTAAGTTCTGCTAAAATACCTGCTCAGTTTGGTGCTTTTCTGCATGTTTCTTTGTTCAGACAAAAGTAGTTGTCTCCATTTGCCATCTCTGAGTGAACATACAGCATCCTTCCAGTACCTAAAGGGGGTGTGAGAAGAGAGTGGGAGAGGGACTTCCTAAAAGGGCACAGTGATAGGACAAGGTAATGGGTTCAGGCTGAAAGAGAGTAGGTTTAGATTCGATATTAGGAAAAAAATCTCTACTGCAAGTGAGATGAGGCACAGGAACAGGTTGCTCAGAGAACTTGTGGATGCCCCATCCCTGGAATTGTTCAAGGCCAGGTTGGAGGGGGCTCTGAAATTCTAGTGAAAGATGTCTCTGCCCATGGCAGGGTGGTTGGAACTAGATGATCTTTAAGGTCCCTTCTAACCCAAACCATTGTATGATATGTTAAAATCATGAATTCAGCACTGTTATGGATTCATGCACTTCACCTTTGTGTTAAGAGCTATGACAGTGAAGTTGCTCAACAGAAAACGCAAATTATGGCATGCAAGACCATTGCCTAATGTTCAATATCATTAAATAAAAAACTATACCACGCAGCAAAGTTGCTCAACAAATTATGCTATGCAATAGCATTACACAATAAATCATACTGAAACACTACTACACAGCAAAATTACACAATAAAATGTGAAGAAATTTTATTCCCACTACTACTCCTACACTTATTCTCTCCAGTTCCCACTTCCATTTTTTGTTGAACACCTGCGTGTCTTTAGCCCTGTCCTCTGTATTCAGCAGGATTGTCCTGCCAGCGGGTGTTTTCTCCTGCTGCCTCGGACTCCTGTGATGAGACTTGTGTAGAACTGTGCCAGAACATCCCACTGAGTCTTGTGCTGCTTTATTTTTGCACATTAAAGATTTGATCATTTTCCTCCCCTGCTTTGTGCTATTTAAAAAGCAACTGACCTTTTCTGAGACCAAAAAAAACCCCAAAAGACCAAGTATATAATGAGCCTAAATGGATTTTGAGTTGATGTTACAATTTCTTTTAGCATTAAGCATGCTGTCTAAAGCTGATTTGTTTGTGGTTTTAGTTTTTTAAGACTTGCATTTGGGAATAATAGCAGTGTTCTGTGACTTTTTCCCCATATATGTTATCAAATACATTTTCAGCATTAGCTTAATGCTTTTGCTTGTTCATTTGTTGAAAAACTCCCTTTTTTTCTCTCTCCTCCCTTGACTACTTTTCAGACCCCTTTTATGAAAGCCCAAAATCCATTACAACCATATATTCACCTAGAAGTCTGAAGGACATAATTTAGGAAGCTATAAACTTCAGGAAGAGATAGAAAGGTCAAAAACACGTTCTTAGTGGTCATCAAGAGAAAAAAAGGTGGTCAGAGGAACAGTTACTATCAGGAAATATGATCTAGGAATTCCATGCCCTTATTTCTGTAAGGGCATGGGACCAGTTCCATGTAATTGCTAGGGCAGGGCTTCCTTCTTTCTCTCAGCTCGAGTATCTGGTTGGGGTTAGATTTGCCAGGAAGGATTAAGGGTATGATTAGATGACTGAGCAAGTGACTTAAAGGGAGGTTCCAGTCTGAGTCCAGGGGAACTATTAAGATGAATAACTCAGGACACAGTCCAGGAAAGAAGAGTGTGGAAATCTCAAAATATGGGTGAAGAGACCACTGTCAGCTGGGGAGGGGGAATAGGAGACTGTGGCTTGAAAAGATTTGTGAAACACTGTACAAAAAGATTTGTTTAGGGGAGCTGGTTAATTTGATTGTACTGAGCTAAAAAACAGAAGGCTTTACTGACTTTGGGTGAGAATGATTGATCTTGGAGCTCAAGAGTTTAAAGGAGGCAGGGCCATCCCAGGCCACGTGGGGCTGCTTTGGAACAGCAACTATTTACAGCTGTTGCAGTTAATAAGATTACAGACTTTTTCCATCAGTAGGAAAGGAGAGAGATGCAAACTTTCACTTTAGTGGTAGGGTGGTGTTCTACATAGCATCTTGTTCAGGAGCAACATCAATTGTAGCTTTTATCAGTTGGGTCAGATGTGTGAGGCAGTGAGGATGGAGAAGATGGGAAACTTACAGCTGCTTGCCTAAAAAGTGAACCAGTAGAGCAGCTTCCTTGAGAACATCAATTGCCATAAACGCTTTTGCGAGGAGATCTTGGGACTAATTTAAAATTGCTCAGGAAGTTCAGGTTCATTTTCTTTTTCAGTCCAGGGAACAGAACCGGAACAAAACATGTTTCTTCTTCCCTTGTTCCTTCCCCCATGGAGAACCCAAGTATGACCAAATGTTTATGCTGAGTTTTTATGCTTGAGAGAAGTTCACTGGGGTGCTTAGCAGAACACTCTGAGTGCAATTCGTCCCTTGTAGCTGAGGCTTTGTGCCAAAGCTGGTGGCAAGTAGAATCCCAGTGAAAGTTCTTCAGAGGGTGATGATGGCGAAACAGAACAAAGGGTGAGATTAAGGCTCATGAAATCTGTTTCACAGAAACAAAGCAGAATGTGTTCCTAAACTTTTGGAGGGCTGGCTGAGCATCAGATTTGGTGATTTGGCACAATACTTGTCTTGCAGATACAATTTTCTTCTCAAGGGAACAGTTTTTTCAGTCTGTGGTGATGACTGGGTAAAACACAAGGATTAGGCAGGTAGAAACACACCAGAAATGGAAAAGCTGTGTAACTGGGCTGGCTGTCTTGTGGCAGAAACACAAAGAAAAAACCTGTGGCAGAAGCAGCACTTGAAGAAATTGATTACGGAAGTAAAGAATGTTAAAGCCTAGATCAGATGAGTCTACTGTCAACCAAACTGAGCAATAGGAGCATCCCAGTTTACTGGATTCATTTAACATTTAATTGCCAGTTAGTGGAGGGAGGGACTTTATTAAGGAAGAAAAAAAACAATGGTCGGTATGGAAGGCAATTTGCTGGGTGTTTGAGGGAAATTCTACCCCCGTTTCATCATCAGGAGATTTTATCAGATTGTAGAACTCAAAAGACATAGTCAGAACAAAACAGATACCAAGCATTTTTTGAAATGGAAGCATCATTCAGAAAAGTACATTAGTGAAGGGTTAGGGTTAGAGATCTTGGGTCACCAAGCTTCAAGACCTTGATCATGAGGGAGTAGTACCAAGCAAAATGAACTCTGTGGATGAGTAGCTGAGTTATGAGTGGAAGACTTCTCTTTCCTAAAATGAAGGAGGAGAAGTTGTAGGGATGATCTGCAAATCTCAGCTCCAGCAAAGAAATGAAACAGAAAAAAACCTTCAAAGAGCACCAGCAAGAACGTAATACAAACTTCTGTTTGAACACTCATCACCATATTCCAGAAGGAAAAGGAAATGTGTAGACAAAATGACAAGAACGTAACTGAATGTTTGAAAATTCTTTCTAAAGCTGTGTAGATAGCATGTCTTTAAATCTTTGAAGGAAATAAGGTGTTATGGATACTCTTAAAGGAGAACCCATGGGAAAAGATCAGGAAACGGCTGTATACAGAATTTAACCAAGCTGATTGCATTACCGTAGTATCTGCTGCAGAAGGCCAAATGACTAGATGTTTAAAATTCGGCACATGGTAAATTGCTGTTGTGGAGTTCTCAGCAAATCATGTTTCTCGGCTGAGGCATCACGAAGTACAAATCAGTATGTGGTCCTTGAGCCACTTACTGCAGCCAGAGGTGAAGAATTCTTGAGCAGTTGAAAAATCCTTGGCATGAAGCAGATGCAGCCATCCTGGAGACTCCACTGGTTACGTAGATTGATCAAGCATAGTGGCCCAACTCTTGTTCGTTGGTAGCTGTTTCTTGTTGGAGTACCTTGACTAGAAGTGTTTGTAATGATGCCATGATGATTTTTTGCCTTTTCTTTTAAACCCCTGTTATGCCTTTTTACAACTTCTGTATTCTTAGTGCTTTAGCCTACATTCTTGGACTTGTTTGTTAAGCTAAGAGACGAAACATTTTAGAGGTTTCGTAGTTAGGGATCAGAAAGCCCCAGACCCCAAGATCCTCTCAGAACACATTTTGTAAACTAAGATAGAACCATCCAGGGGAAGGTTCCTTGGGGACAGGGGCTCACTTGAGCCTCCCACTGGAGAATTTTTGATAGATATGCTAATTAGTAAGACCTATAATGTAATACCAGATCTTTTGGGGGGGATTTTTGTGGTGTGCATGGAGGTGCGTTCAACCTGGACGTAGTGCACCTAAGGATCCTTAAAATAAATACCAAGGTAAAATCGCTTTCTCCCTTCTAACCATGTTTGAGTCTTGATTTTAAGATCAGGAAAAGGCATCAGTAGTAGTCACCCTGCATTTATGCTGTGTTCGGGGTGAAGAGGCGTGCAGCAGGGCTGTGGCTGTAGATGAGGAAGACCAGAAGAGGTTGTATTCAAGGCAACTGTGCTATGGTGTCCTGTGCAACCAGGGAAGAGGGTCAAAGGCTGCATAAGGACAGTTAGTAGAGGAAGGTTAGGGAACATAGGATGTAGTTCCTTTTAAGGTCTTGTACATCAGGAGTCATGAGGAGTGGGTGAGGTAAGACTCCACTTCTTCCTCTGCCAGTCCAGACAGGTTTTTGGAGTTACTTGATTAAGATGGATTAGGAGAGCTCTTAGATAAAAGGTGAATGAGTGAAAAGACTCCAAATGGATATGGAGAGGACTCTGAGAGGAAGAATTTGCTAGGATGCAAGACTAAGGGAGGAGAAGAGGCTGTTGTGTGTACCGAAGAGTTTTTCGAGGTAAAGTACGTGGGGTTGAATGAATGCCTGAATGGCCTGAAAAACTGGAGCTAAATGAGAGTTCATTTATCTAAACAGAATTGGCCATTAAAAGAATGACAGCTTTGGCTTTTAAAGAGTGTTGGTATGAGTGGAGTGTTCCCAGAGCACAAAGGTTGTGACAGTGTGATTTTAAGGACAGATCTGATCCATAAGGTAGGACTTCTCTGACTAGTAAATACATGACAGGGCTTCGCTTTCTCAAGGTGTATTTGGAAACCAAGTTGGAGCTACCACTGCACTTCATAAGGAACACTTTGAGTGGGACTGTCTGACTGACACCTCATTTAGGAGGTTGTAGATGCTGAATACAGTTACTGGATCTTGTGTGGTGACAAGTGGGTACAACTATGCTCAGTATTGTCAAACTCAAGTGCTTCTGAGTGTAGGAACTTCAAAGTCTTGTGGAATTTTAAGGATGTAAATGAAGGCACCTCTGAAATTCAGGCTTGGCAATACTTAGGTGTTAGTCCTGTTGGGGTTTTGAGTACTGCACCTAACTTGCAGGCAAAGCAATAAGTAGCCTAGAGATGAATAGAGTGCGACATGGTTTGTATTAACGCCCTTTGTGTGTGCTTGGATCTCAAGCATGAGCTAGGTTACCGTTCTGTCATGGAAGGTAACGGAGCATAAGCTACCTCAGTTTGGCTTGCATTTGATGCAAGATAGTGACACGCCTGTGGGCATGGATTGCTCTTGGTTTTGTTTCACTCATGTGCCTGCTTCTTTCTTTAGGTACTTGAATAATTTCAGTGGTTTGATCCTTAACTCCTGCCCCGGAGTGTTCTCTCTCTCTTTGGCATTGTGTCTGCTTGTACCATGGGATTCTTCCCTTGTATTGTGTTTGCATGGCAAGGTTTTGGTACTAGGGGGGCTATTCTACAAGCTTCCCCCATGTCCAACAGAGCCAATGCCAGCCCGTTCCAAGATGGGACCACTGCTGGCCAAGGCTGAGCCAGTCAGTGATAGCAGTAAATTCTCTGTGACAACAATCACACCATCAAAAGCAGCATGGCCAGCAGATTGAGGTAGGGGAGCCTGTCCCTCTACTCCACTCTTGTGAGACCCACCTTGAGTACAGCTTCCATCCCTGGGGTCCCCAGCACAGAAGGGACATTGACCTGTTGGAGCAAATCTAGAGGAGGGCCACCAAGTTGATTAGAGGGATGAAACACCTCTCCTATGAGGAAAGGCTAGGAGAATTGGGATTCTTCAGCCTGGAAAAGAGAAGACTTTGGGGTGACCTAACTGTGTCCTTCCAGCGTCTGAAAGGAGCCTACAAGAAAAATGGAAAGAAACTTTTTACAAAGGCATGTAGTGACAGGATAGGAGGGAATGGTTTCAAACTGAAAGAGAGGAGGTTTAGATTGGATGTTAGGAAAAAATTCTTTACTCTGAGGATGATGAGATGCTGGAACAGGTTGCCCAGAGAAGCTGTGGATGCCCCATCCTTGGGAATGTTTAAAGCCAGGCTGGATGGGGCTCTGAGCAACCCTAGTTGTGGAAGTCTAGTGGAAGGCGTCCTTGTTCATGACAGAGTTGTTTGAAGTGGATGATCTTTAATGTCTCTTCCAACCCAGGCTATTCTATGATTCTACAATTATATATATAAGAAGAGGGGGAAAAAATGGCACAGAAGTAATTGCAGACAGAGAAGAGAGGAGTGAGACTATGTGAGACAAACCACTCTGCAGACATTGAGGTCAGTGAAGGAAGGTGAGGAGGTGCTCCAGGCATGGGAGAGAGATTCCCCTGCAGCCCATGGGAAAGACTGTGGCGACACAGCCCTGATGCCTGTGGAGGTCCATAGGGCAGCAGAGATCCATCTGCAGCCCCTGGAGGAGCCTCACACCAGAGCAGGTGGATGCCTTAAGAAGGCTGTGATGCTGTGGGAAGCCTGTGCTGGAGCAGGCTCCTGGCAGGAAGTATCCCACACTGGATCAGTTTGTGAAGAACTGCAGTCTGTGGGAAGGACTCAGGCTGGAGAAGTTCATGGAGGACTGTCTCCTGTGGGAGTAACCCCATGCTGGACCAGGGGAAAGACTCCTTCTCCTAAGAAAGAAGCAGCATCAGAAACATGGATAAACTGACTGTAATCCCTATTCCCTGTCTCCCATTGCCACTGGCAGGGACAAGGTAGAGAATCAGGAGTGAAGTTAAGCCTGGAAAGGAGGGAGGGTTTGGGAGAAAGGTGCTTTTAAGGTTTGTTCTACTTTATTATACAACTCAGATTTTGATTGGTAATAAATTCAGGTAATTACCCCAAGTCACGTCTGCTTTGTCCATAACAGTAATCAGTTTGTGACTTCTCCCTGTCCTTATCTCAACTCATGAGCCTTTTCTTCTATTTTCTCACCCCTGTCCAGCTGAGAGGGGAGTGATAGAACAGCTTTCATGGGTACCTGGCCTCCAGCCAGGGTCAAACCACCACATCCCTAGTTTCACTCTCTGTTTCATCATAATCATGAACTCTTGACTGCTTGGTTTGCTTCCATCGTATTTTCCTATTCCACTTATCTCTTTCTGCTGTATCTAAAAAGTGTCTTCTTCCAGCTCTTGCACATGTTATGCTTAGTTTACGTGCTTGACTATGGTGTTCTTCTCCTGTCTTTTTTATCTGCTTATAGATATTACCTCCTTGATTCCTTCTCCCAGGTATGACCAATAAGAAAGATTGCTTTACTGCTTTCTAAATGTTCCTAGAATATTGCTGGAAGAAGGGAATTTATAACCCATGTCTTTCACTTTTTCTGTTGAGCCAGTAAATCTCTCTCTGACATGATTTTATGTCCTTCTGTTCCTAGAACATCACTGTAACACCTTATTTTTAAATGGTTTGAGATGATGTAAAGGAAAAAAATAAAGTAGCTAGTAGTTAAATTGACTAGCTGGGCTGTAAATAGGAGACTTCATAATCATATTTTCTATGGTTCTTGTTTAATATTTAGTGGTTTACCAGGAACAGATGTGCCCAATAGAAATACTCACATACAGAGTACCCCAAAATGCTTTGATATTTAGGTCAGGTTTTTTCCTACTCTGTCCAATCTCCATTTCAGTGATCCATGAATTTTTTCCAAGAGTGAGAAACTTAATTGCAGAAACCATTAGAGAAGCTTGAGGGCCTTGTGTTACTGTGGAAGGTAACACAACTGTAGAAGTGAAAATACTTAGTTGTAGCAGTCGTTTGGACATGGACATTATGTAGCTTCCAAACTGATAATTTTGCTACTATATACTTACTGAATGAAAGATTCAGACACTGATCATTCTTTTCATCATTTTTGGGTTAAGAACATTTTGTCATTCAGTTCATGTTTTGAAAATCATCATTTCAAAATTAGTCTTTTTTTTTGGTGTTTGGTTCCTCTTGGTTCCTCACCCCTGATTTGTCATTTTTGCTGATGTTAAAAGGATGTTGAGGAATTAAGTTTTAAATGTTTTAGAGTTTTGTTTTTCCTTGGAGGCTTTGACTGATGTATTTGTGTTAAGCTAACAGGAGACCTAATGTATCTCACAACTGTAAATTTACTTCTGCCTCTGAACTTTGAA
This sequence comes from Struthidea cinerea, assembly GCA_013397865.1. NCBI lineage: Eukaryota > Metazoa > Chordata > Aves > Passeriformes > Corcoracidae > Struthidea > Struthidea cinerea. The sequence continues at coordinate 1,522,139 of VZTI01004934.1, read as the reverse complement.
GAGCTAATGCATTTCAATAACTCCTTTTGTAGTTTTTATCAAAACAAAATTCTCATCTCATTCATCCTTCTGTAAAACCAAACTGATGAGAAGCATCCTTGTGATAATGCAAACAGGAAAAACAGGTAGTTTATCAGAGAGCTTTCTTTGCAGCTTCTTGCAGATTTTCTCTAGTAGCTTTCTGGTATTATTCTTAGGTAGATTTCACTTGCCATTGCTGGTTTTCATACATGCTCAAGCACTGCATTTAAAAGTCTCCAAAGTTCATCTGCCAACCCCAAATTACTGTGTTACAAGAGCAACCATGGAAGTTGTTTACATTTGCTATGTAGTTAAGCATCACTATCCTTCCACTGTGTTAGCACAGTAGCAAGACTTGTATCAGTGCTGAATTTACTGTCCCGTGTATGCCGAGTACATAACGCTTGTCTCTACAGTGGACAAGACCTTGCAGAGTTGTTATTGAACTGATGTTAATAATCTTTCACATTTTTCAAGGAATTTACATTTAAACTGGGGAATCCAGTAACAATATCTGTCTGTGGAGAAGATCATCATACTCTATGATCATCCCCTTCAGCATTATTAAACTCTGGGTGGGCCAATAGACTAATCCGTTATTGCAACATTGAACGTGCATAAATCCTGTGTTTGCATTACTGCTCACTGATACCCCTACAACTATTTTCATAGTACCAAACCCCAGAGCTGTTGTGTGAAGTAATGACACGTCCAGTCTGAGCTCTGAGAAATAGTTTTGGCAAAAAAACACAAAAGTTTGAATAAAAGTTTCAGTAGAAGGAAAGCTTTGTGAAGTGTGTTTTGTGCAGTACTTTTATTGCTTTGGAAATACAGAGACATAGACTGGATCATAAAGTCTGCAACTAGTTTATAAAATTACATTGTGGTAGGGTTGGGGGTTTTGTTTGCTTTCATCTGTTTACTCCATAACTTACAATATTTAGGAAAAGGCATGCAGGTATCACTGCACTCGGAATGCATCTTGCATTTGTGATGTTTGGAAAAGAAGATTTGGCAAACAGAAGAATGCTTCATGCCTCCAGGGCTTATATCTTGCAAATCTTGTGTAAGCTTCACTGAGGATTATATTTTTATTATTCCTTGAAGCAGAGCATTTGTACTGTGCCCACAAGTAATCATAATCAATGGAGGAGATAAATCAAACGTAATTTGAGCAAGGTAATGTCTTTGGACTTGAAAATCCTGAGACTTGATGGTAAATAGTCATGTCTCCTGAACTTCATAGTAATTCCATTATTATCCTTGTCTTGAAACACGTGTATCATGTAATTGCTATATACAGGCACAAAGACAATATGGTATTAATGACTGAGTGATAGGAGTCCTGAGAAGACTAGAATGCTAGTCAGAATAGCGGGAAGGCTAGTTAAAATACATCTGGCCTTTTAACAGCAAACTGGGATTAGGCCTTCCTGGTACTTTAATGGGAGTTTATGAAACACATGCATATTACACAGGTGTTCATTAGCTGCAGGAGATGTTGCTCTTGGCTGTGTGGCATTTTTTGTTGCTGTCTACAGCTTTAAAGAAGACTAAGCAGTCAGTTACAAAGTCCTGAAATTCAAAACAAGGCCACAACTGGTTATGGGTGGTACCTGTTAGTCTTGCCTTGTAGTCCTTTTGGTTTTGGGGCAGGTGTCTCTCATTTCTGACCACAACAGGATTTTTTACAGCTTTGTCTGCAAACTTAGAGTATGTGGGTTTCATTGTTTTGATTTTCAGGGTATGTGCTCTCATTATTCATTGTGCTTGAGGCTGAATACTTTTATTCTTACACCTTAGTTTCATGTTTTATGGCTTGTTAAAATGACGGTGCTTTGCCATAAAATTCTGATGTCTCTTGTTCTTGACCCAATTGAATTAGTTTGTTCTCGACTAGTTAAAGCTTGGGGATAGGCAAAATACTTAACTCAGATGTTTAGATTTATTATCAAAGATCAAAATAAACTTGCTTTCTCTCTACTGTTCTATTAATTAATAAAAAAGGAAAAAAAAATTACTTAAACCAGGCCAGCTGTTAAAGCTTTTATATGCCGGGTTTTGGGAACCTTTGTCTATATAGCATCCTGTGCTTTACCAATAACATACATGGGAATAAATTCTTTACTGTGAGGGTGGTGAGGCACTGGAACAGGCTGTCCAGAGAAGCTGTGGATGCCCCATCCCTGGAAGGTCTCAAGGCCAGGTTGGATGGGGCTCAGAGCAATCTCTGGGAGGTATCCCTGCCGACGGCGGTGGTTGGAACGAGATGATCTTTTAAGGTTCCTTCCAGCCCAAGCCATTCTGTGATTCTCTGATACTCACATCTTTGTTTTCTTGCCAGTCATAACCACCACTGATGCTGTGACATTAGGATAATACAGAATTTTTTGTGAGATAAAGCAGCAGGGGCTTGACTGTTTCCTGAGAAGCCAGTGCAAGGCTGATTTAAAGGTTTGTAGAGTATCCAGAGATGAGTCATGAAGATGATTCTATGATTGGAAAATATGCCATCAGGTGAATGAGATTAAGTGTTTCTTTAAAGAAAATTAAAAAAAAAAAATGGCAGCTAGTGAGTGACCTGATAACTGTTCAAAACTACCCAAATGAGAAAGGAAAAAAAATTAAATTATTTTAATCCAGCAAATAAAATTATAATGAACTAGTTAAAGTTTAATCCTAATATCTTTGGATGTGGAGAGCGACTTTATGCAGTGGGTCTAGTTAACATTTTATAGCAAGCTGCTATATATTCTACTGGGCTTTCTGCCTCTGAAAAGACATATCCTGTACTAAAATGGGAAATTCTTCTAAGAAAGATCCCTTAGCTTATACATGTGTTAATGGAAGCTTCATGACCTTTGCTTTGTAGGTGATACTAGATTCTTTCTGATTAGGTACAGGTATCTTTGACCTTGTCAGACCCCTTAGAAATACCCATAGTGCCAGAAGACTGCAGACATTACCAAGTATGATAGATAAGAAAGAAGCATAAACTGGCCATTCCTTTTGTCCCAATCCTTTTGCTTTCCTGCAGCAATCTGTCTGCACAATCCCTCCTAAGAACACATGGACTTTTCTTTTGCCTGAAACCTGGATGAGGCTATAGGGATATCATTTGAGTTCATGCAGTAGCTTCAATCTACTATTATAGGATTTCTCATTTAAAAAACTTTATAAACTGAGATTATTAGCAACAGGGTGAGAATAAATGGCCTCAAGCTGTGCCAGGGGAGGTTCAGGTTGGACATCAGGAAAAATTTCTTCACTGAAAGGGTGGTTAGACATTGGAACGGGCTGCCCCAGGAAGTGGTGGAGTCACCATCCATGGATGTATTCAAGAAATGACTGGACATGGCACTTAGTGCTATGGTTTAATTGACATGGTAGTCTTCAGTCATAGGATGGACTTGATGATCTTGAAGATCTTTTCCAACTTCAGTGATTCTGTAATTTCATGAACTGAGGATTAGAGTGCAATTTGTGCAATGAATAATCAATATCAAAGCAGATAAGTTAATTCAAGCAACGACGGCCTAAAAGAAAAATTCATTTGGGGCCATATGAACAGCTCTATTAAAATAATAGTAAGTAAGTGAACAGAAATTTTTTAATTCTATAGATGTTCAATCCAAAAATACCTGGCCTCTCAGTTTTCACTCTGCATTGATGCTTCTCTATCAGTCTTCAGTCTCTAGCTGTGCAGCCCATGTAGTCATGTACTGTTTTAAATGCAGAGTTTATAGCTTCAGCTGTTGTTGTTCTGAGGTATTAGTCAAAGACTGGGCTTTTTTCTCGGAATCTCTGCAAACTGCTAACAGTGAATCTTCTTTTGAATTAGTCTGATGCATTACTCAATTTAGTTTAAAAGCGTAGGGTCTGATCAGGTGGATGCTTATTCAAGTTTACTTTCAACGGATCCAGTCTGCAGTGGTTGTGTAGCCAGAGTGAATCTTATATTCACTTGTAAATATCTACATGACTGAACCAGTATTTCTAATAAAAATGATGAACATAAGTGTATTGTATATTTATCTGTAGCCAGAAAGAAAAGAGGAAGAAGGGCACTAAAGTACCTTAAAGGGATCAAGTGTGAAAGCTTTGTAAACATTTTAAGGTGTGTGAAGTTATGTTTCTCACCTGTTTTTTTATATGATATGTGCTTTCATTTTGTAATGAATTCCATTGTAGTAGAACTAACAAGATATGGGAAGTTCTTAGATAATTAAAACTGTGTGGTTGATGAAACAGTACTCCAGTTAGGTAATACTGGTTTGCCTTCCTTACATTGTGGAGTTAAATTTTGACTTGTTTAAGGGAATCTTTCTTAAACTTGAGGTTGGCTTTGAGAGTACTTTTGTTAAAATAAACGTGATCTGCAGAGAGCTCTCACAGAACCACTTTTAAAAGTCGCCATCACTTCTGCAGTGTCTTTAGAAATGTAATCGGACAGATGGATGTGCTGGATTGGCACTGTAAGTGTCTTTGCGCTGAGAATAGTATCAATAGCTATTAATAACTTCCAAAGTCTCTCCAGGTAAATTAGTGAGTAGCAATCTTATAGCTAAGGAATGCATATGTTGTTAAACTAAAAATAAAGATTTTCTAAGTATTTATTTTGAACCTAACATGAACACAGGGGATTGCAAAAATCATGTATTTTAGTAATGTAATACTTTCTCTAAAACTAATTTTAAAAGCAGAGATAGTCACCATTGTACTGTTTCAGGATTTCTCTAGGTGAATATCAAAGTGACTGTGCTGCGCATTTGCTTGCTTATTTTTAAAGGTTGTACTTCTTGGGGAAAGAAAAAAAAATCATAGGCTAAGTAATATGCAGGAAATTGAACCATCTAAAATCTTCTCTATCGGAAAGGAAATGCTGAACCATGTTTAACAGAAATGCTTGCATATTAAAACAATTACAGTATGTTTCTCAAAGGTTTCTTGTGGTTTTTAATGCTAGAACACCATCACTGCAACCTTACTTATTGAAAGTCATCTTCACTTGCCATCCATATTTCAGTATAGGTTAATTACATCCTCTTTGGACATTGCCAGGCAGGATATTCAGTCCTTTTCACTGGTCCTGCTCTTTTTCTTGCTTTGAAGGAAGAAATCAAAGGGATTTATGCGTATATTTCTTGTTAATTTCCCCACAGAAAGAATTACATCCTGCAAAGGTAGGTACCTCAGGGCAATTTCAATTATTTTTATATATATATATGAATAATAATATATATACTTATATATAATATGTATATACACATATAGAAATGTAAGTTCTTCTGTTTCTTGTCTTTGCAAGGTTAAACTTTAGAACATATATACACAAAATGACAGGAAAGTCTTGTGTATATACGTATTTCCTACTATTTCCTTACATAACAGAAATTTTTTATCAGGAACGTGTTAGCAGACACCTTAGTCTAGGCTGGTTTCATTTTTGCTATAAAGTGCAACCCTAAATGCTTGTTCTAAAACTTTTCCCTCCTTACCAAAAGAGCACTGTACTACAGGCTGTGACATCACAGCAGGCATTTTATTTGTGATCGAATTAGAATCTGGGTCTTGGGATTTGAAAGACAAACGCATTAATCCCCTGAAAGATTCAGTCAATCTCTGTCAATTCTAATCAGGTAAAGGCACTGGTCTTTTTGCTTCAAAGCAGTTAGAGGGATTTTTTTAAATTCAGGGAGCTGGCCTTTTTATTTCAAACTTATTTCATCTTTCAGGTAAAATTGTTCCTGTTCCATGTGAAATACTGCAGGATTTAATACACTCATATGTCCCCTTAAGCTATCACAGTTCTCTGTAATTTGCAGAAATCTTTTGTGGTCATCAGCACCAGCTAGTAAGTAGGACACTAAATTATGCTGGTTTTGCTAAAACAGGTTGGGGTATGGGAGGGAGGAAGGTGTTGGAGTAGCTTGGAATGTTTGTCACTTGAGCAGATGACTTAAGATAGTGAACTTATCTTGGTTTGAAAGAGAGCATCTGAAAAGAAGTTTGGAGCAAGGGTCTGCATTTTACTGGGTTTTCTGTGTAGAATATGGACAAGCAGGCTTGCCAGGTAAACTGAAATGAAATTGGTTTTGTAATACCTTCTGTGCAATAAAAATTATACATGGAGTTATAATGCAACAAGTTACTTTGCATTATCCAGGTGAGATCCTGTGATGAAGAAGTTCTGTGATTAACAGTATCATGTTTTCTGATGGCACGATACTAGTTAAAAACAATCATATGCAGAGGCTCCTAGATGCCCTTAAAGTAAATGTAAGGTGATGTTCGTAGTTAGCAGAGTAGAACAGACTCTTCTACTGTTTTGGCCAGGATGTACTCCAGAACTGAATTGCCTTCCATATTCCCTCTCATAGAAGCATTTTGTGTTTGAAGTGTAACTACTCGTCCTAGGAGAGATCAAGCCTCCAAAATGGCAATGTTAGATTCCCTGGGCAGTGTGTTATGAGATTTGTATCAATAATATCTGCTTTTCCTATAACTACTTCAAGACTTGTCTCTGAGATGTGGTGACTCACTGTCCAAAAACCTGTTGTAGAGGGAAAGTAACAGGCTGAAACCATGCTGTGGAAGAGTAATGGCAGCTTCTCAGGTGCTCTTATGTTGTTGTCAGAGTTAGTGAAATGTAGCTCTTGGTTTTCTCCAGTGAAGTTCTTCAATTTATAGTATTTGTGGAAAGGAGGTGGAAGAATTGTTTACAGTGCTGATGAGGTGTGAGGCAAAGCCTGCTCTCAGCTGGGTTCTAATAGAAGTTGTCACTTTCCTTTCACCCTCTAGTGAATCCCCATTCTTCCATCTAGAAGTCTAGAAATCTTTGTCTCCTGCCACAGAAAGAAATCTGGAATAGGTCGTGGTTTCCTGTTTTCAGCAGTGGGGGGTAACATTCACCTCCTGGGTAAAATTCAAATCTTCCTCTTTCACATTTCCTCGTATTGCCACTTCAGTGTGTAAGATACCATGAAATACTGTGTTAGAAAACAGGAGACAGATTCTCTAATGTGTATTTTCCTCTTTATCCTCTTTATGTTGCTTACTGCAGGAAGCCTGGCAAAGCAACTGTGTCACTTGCCTCACCTGTGTTAGCTCTTTGTACGCTACAGTGAAGGGGGATACGGATTTGATTAAAGCATGTCACTTACTGACTATTCCCAGAGCTGTATCTTAACTGACACCTTTCTTCTTGTTTCATGAGGAGTCCTTGCCTATTACGTGGTATCAGGTAGATGATGAGGTTCTCCTTTCTCTTTTCTTTTTTTAATGGTGTTATCTTTTATTTTTAAATTCAGATTGGTAGAGCAATTGCTAAAAGCAAGAAGGAACTGAAGTGTAAAGGATACAAGAGTGTAATAATTGCAATGCAGTAGTGATTTCAACTTCGGTAGGTGGTGTTCTGTGTGGTTTCAGGAGCTTGCCGAAAAGTTAATTAGTAACTATCTTCTCTCACTCTGTTCAGTCCTCTTTTACTGCCTGTGTTTCTACAGCCAATCTATCTGACTTTTTGACACTCCTCCCTGTAGTCCTTGCCCTGTCTTGACCTTGGCTTCTTTTAGTGGCCGTGGCCACACGGCTGAATCCCATCATTCTGGCAGCATCAGTGTCCTTTCTTGAGGTTTCCATGCGTTAGGATGAATTCTCTCTTCTGGTATTAACAGCCATCATGGAAGCAGCTAGGCTTCTCTTTCTTCTTTTCCACTTCTTTTTAGGCCTCCTAGCATCTTGGAATGTGCAGCTTAATTGTTAAATCATCTGGAAGTAAGAAGAATCTGTGTTCTGCACACTCTCTTTCACTAGATCACAGTACTTGTTTATTAGAAATAGAGGGCCTCATGAAATTCGTTCCTAAAATTAGGTTCTAATTTATGGCCTTAAGAACAACAAAGAAAATGAGAAAGAAGTGTAGGAGAAGTAATGGTAGCGCTGCTCCGTACTTTCCTCATTTCATTGCAGTTCCTCATTTTCTTGATAAGAAGGGTTTTCTAAACTACTGGTTGTATGCCTGGGATCACAAATTAATTTATGGTATAGGAATTTTTCATGGTCTTTGACTTACAGTTCTCTAAAAGAAACTTGTCCTCTAGGTAAATCTCTGGGCAGCTGCATTTGCGAGTTTACCCCCAGTTGACTGAAGGCAGGTTTTTTAGATGTTTGAGCTTCCCAGGGAGCCCTGTGATGTGATTTCCATATGAACTGTCACTGGCTTAAGCATCTGGAAAATAATCCACTTAGTATCATAGAGCTGTGTAGTATCTGAAGTTCTGATAGTTCTGAAGTAGTTACCTTTTATCTCCTGTTACAACTTGATATTAGCCTTCAGGACAGGGCGGACATGTGACACATGGGACAACACGGGCACTAAGTAAGGAGGTGTCACTGCAGTCTCGGTTCCCTCCTCTATCAGAGCTGTCTTCTAATCTTAGATGTCACTGGTTCATCAGGCTAGGACTGCTTTTTTCATACTGATCCAGAACTTAATGTAGCATATTCTCAGCTCTGAAATATGTGTAATGTAACTGGATCCTGTGAGTGACTGAAGGAAACTGTAAATAAAACCTTTGTTTCCCATATGGCAGCACAGACTGACTAGAACCATCCCTTTTGAACTCTTTTATTTGGTTGTTTTCTGGTAACATTGTTAGTATTCTATCTGAAACATGAGACTGACCTACAGCAAACAGCATCATCATACAACCTGTATAAAATTGATAGGAGACTTTCTAGTGCCTAATTTTAAACTAATAAAAGCTACTGGTTTTATCAGTATTTTGCCAAATTTGTGTATCTTTCATTTGCAGTGGTGTTGAATATTTGGTTATACTGCCACTGCAGTCAGTATTCATCATAAGCAAAATTTGTTTGGGGGTATTAGTGGGTTGATTTGTTTGGGCTCATGTGATTCTGTTTTGCTTTATTGTTTTGGATTGTAGAACTGGACAACAGAGCTTGAATGACATAATGAATCTCTGTGTGAGGTAATGTGATATAGTGGGTGTTTTTTAAAAACTATTTTCTTTAACCTTCCTAGAAAGAATGAGTGCATTGTGTTTCTGCTGTCCGATGCAGCTATTCCAGGAGAAAATAATACATAACAAATTCAATGCTTAAAGTGATGATGAAATATATTTCATTCAGACCTTGTTGACTCCTTCTGTTTGCTTCACTCCCCCAGACAAACGTGTTGATGATTGGCCCTTGATGCAGTCTCCATTTCCAACACTGACTATAAGCACTATTTATCTCCTCACTGTCTGGCTGGGGCCCAAATGGATGAAGACGAGAGAGCCCTTCCAGTTACGCTTCCTGTTGGTTGTTTACAACTTTGGAATGGTTCTTCTCAACTTCTTCATTTTCAAAGAGGTGTGTATGCCCTCTTGCAAGAGGGAATTCTTACTGAGGTTTGAGGATGTCAACATGAAAATGATGTTGTATATTCTTGATGTCTATTGAGAGTGAATGTTTTGGAAAGATTTTTAAAGATGTGTTTGCCTTGGAGGTGAGTATTTCTATAAATAGGTAGTTTCTGTTTGAGAATAATTGCACCAAATGAGTCTATAGACAGAATTTGTGTTTGAGTTATTCCAAGTTCTTCTTAGATTTATATTAATCTAAATACTGGAGAGAATAATATCTGTAGATTTAACACTTGTAACCGATACTTTTTTAAAAAATCTTAATAATCCTAAAGGGTATCAGAATGTATCTTGTTAGAAATTGAGCTGTTCATGCTTTCAACGTGTTTATAATTTTTAGAAATTCAGATGTCTGTTGTCTGTAGTGAGGAAAAGTATCTTGTCTGTAAGTTATCTTTAAGAATAAAAATGAAGTGAACTGTATCTTTAAATAAAAAAAAAGGATGCAGACTTCTGATATTTCTTTTGCAATGTTCTGAGTGTGTTTATTGTAATACATTTCAATAATTTCTAATTCATTTTCAAGTGTTGCTGCATTTTTCCTTTGTTGGATTTTCTGGACAGAGGAAATGAGTAGTAACACTGCAGTGGATCAGCTGTGTAGAGTAGGTAACTGGGATTACTTAACAGTTTGGTAATTATTATGCAAGGATATCTGTACAGAATATGCTGTTTATGGTGATGCTAAGTTTATGCTGCCGTGCCGTGACTGCTCATGTGGATCAGGAGTTGTCTTCCTGGAAGACCTCTGATCATAGATTTGCAAAATCTGTTTCCAAAAGTAAGCAAAAGAACAGAGCAGTTAAAATTACAGCAGTGCAGAACTGTCTGGTCTGTTCTGTACTTTCACCAGGAAAAAATGGCATGTCTGATGATGATCTGCATTTTGACCCTTTCCCAGAGCTCCTAGCATAAAATCATTAATCACAAAATGATTTCAGCCTCTCTTTAAGACACGGTTTAGTAAAATTTTAGCCATCACACCTTAGTCATCATTTTGTGTAAATTGTTTTCTTGGCCTATTCAACTAAGTAATAAAGTACAACAGGTACAAAAAAATTCAATGCTGACATGCAAGCATAGTTGAAGGAAGAGATTAAATCCAATCATCTTGGCAGGCTAAAACTGAAACTCCTGAAATTAATTCTGCAGTGTTACTGCCATGCCTTTTTCACTTTTTCTTTTAAACTGGTTTGTTTTATCCATAAGCTGAATTCTACCAAAGTTGCAGTCAAATAATTTTCAAACCTGTGTTCCTTACAGGACGTGTGTTTGTGGCATTTCCAAGTCACTGAATTAACATAAAAATGAATGGGACTGCAAATACATATTTGTTGTTGATATGCTGAAAGCTCATAACTTTATACACAGAAGTTCTAGTTTCCTTCTCTCTCCTAATGGAAGGTGGTTATTCAGTAGATGTTAAGGCAATGGATACAGCATTTCCAGGAAGTGTCTTTTTCTTGATCGTAGAGATTGATAAGAGGAAGGTGTTCAAGTTTCAGTTGTTCCCTTTAACGAGGCAACTTCTGCTTCCCTTTACATGAAGTTTACTATACCACCGTGCCACTGTTGAAATTCACACCAGTTTTAATGTAATTGCTATGAGTAAAATGATACTATTTGTATTTTGTGAGTGATTGTAAAGTTTCCAGACACTGCTAAGAAAAGAATTTGAATATGAAATGCCTTTAAACGTTATTTAAATAAACATCCTGATGGCAAGCTCTTTTGTTCACCTGTGGTAGCTTATGTTAAATAGTAAGTCATAAAGCACTGCGAGTCTAGTGCAAGACTCTCATACGTTGAATTCAAATTCAGGTCCAAATTTGGAGTTAATTTTGCTTAGAACATGCAGAAGTCACAAAGGAATACACCCTATTTTGCCACAAAATCATGAATTTCTTATTCTACTTCAAGGCAGTCTGGTGAAGTCAATTTACTGCCTTTTACCAAGGGAACCTTGGTTGAGTTATCCAGCAGGTCACAGTAGAGAGTGGTTGGTTTCTGTAGCAGTGCAAACTAAACTTTCCCTGCTCTTCTCTAGTAGTACTGGATGTGCTTGTGCCTGTGTGGGACCACAATGGAGTTCCAGTTAGTTACAGTAGTTTGTAAATGGACTTAGATGATGCAGAAGTAGTTCAATTTCTTTTCTAGGGTAATTTCTGTGCACAGTTCTTTCATTTACCTCCTTTAACACACGTGTGCAGCAAGTAAGTCCAGAGGTTCACAAGGCTTTGTATGTTGTGTACAAGACAAGATAACACTTGGCTTTGCATCTGACTGCACTCCTAGTGCTGTGTGAAAGATGAGACACCAAAGTATACTCAAGTTCAGTCTGAATAAGATGCAAGTCAGGTTAGTGGTAAGAGTAGTCAGTGCCTACCCATGAGGGGTTTTTTTTGTGGTCTTTTTCTGTCACCCCAATTTACAGGTTTTATCTGCTCCACTGCTGTCTCTCTTTGATCCTTAACAGAGTGGGATTACTCAGCTTTAAACATTCTTGGATCATAACATTTATGAGTGTCAAGATTAGAAGTATTACTTGAACTTTGTACAGCTCTAGACAAGTGTACTTCTTTCCAGTGGGAACTTGCTCAAATGTCAATTTTATCTTCCCCCGTCCAGGTTTTTGCAACATGCTTGGTTTGGAGAGGCCCTACAGGAGCACTTCAATTGCTTCAGGCCATTTTTGTTGGCACAAAATGGGGACCTACTCTCCATCCGTTTTCCCTCACTGTGTTTTGTGGGTGTTCAGCTTTGGCTGTTCTAAGTGGGGGGTTTTTTCTGGATTTTGATTGTTATACTGTGTTAAGAATTGTAGATCCAAGTTATCTAATCCCTGTCTCTTGAATGGCGTTCTCTTGCATCCATACTGGGAATAGCATTTCTGTCAATTGTAGTGAAAGCAATTAGGTATTTTCTGTTTCTGAAGCTAGAGCCATCAGAAAGAATATTTGTGTCTGAATAGCTTAAGGTCACACTGGAATTTGTTGTACAAGGCTCTAATTATCTGGGCAGATACATGCAGGGAAAAGTGAGTACTTTCTTTTTAATTTATGAGAAAAAAAATAAGTGCTCTGTAACGACAGGTTGTTAGTACTAAATACTGGCTTTCTTCAATTCTCAGGACTAATAATATTTTAAGTATTTCTGTTCAGGTAAGTTTGATGTAGAAAGAAATTTGCTGATAATTTTTATATATGTGCTTTATGTATTATATTTCCCCTCATGTATGGCTTTAATATTTTCAGTTGTTCTTGTCATCAAGAGCTCGAGGGTACAGCTATGTCTGCCAGACTGTGGATTACTCAGATAATGTTTATGAAGTTAGGGTGAGTATTTCTTTTTTGTATTTGTATATGAATGTGTGTAATATATAGCACTACATGATGGTTTAAGCCTTGTCTGAAAACAGTGTTTCCACAGCTGCTGTCAGCCATGACTGTATCCCGTTACATCCTCACAGGCCACTTCAGGTTTGACTAGATTGTACGTAGCAGGTTTAATCAAAGTGCATCAGCATATTTGTACTTTAATCTGACTGCTGCAAGTAAGGGCAGTCTTAAAGATACCATCCTTGGCTTCAACCACAGTTGTACAATCCAGGGTAAACTTTGTGCACATACTTTGGTTCCTGGATTTGCTGAAGTTTGTGATACCAGGGTAACCACATTAAAGGTGGTGTGTTCTAGCTAGATCAAAGCAAGCAAGATTTGTCAGCTTATCTTGTGGTTGCACTTCACCCATACTGGTGAGGCAACTCTTTGTCTCCTTTACCCATGTTTGGCTTTGTGAGGTCTTGCTGGCATTTGGCAAATGTATTATCAGTACATTTCATTGTATAATCTTAGATTTCAAATATCTGGGCTTTGGAAAACATCCAAATTACAAGCAAAGTGCAGATACTTGTTCATTTTCATAGTGCTGTTGATTAGCTCATGTACTAAACCTTATCGTCCAGCAGAGCTGACACTTGAGAATCTCTCAGCTGTTCTTGCAAGTTTCATGTACAGATTAGAACATGTTCCTGAAAATGCAGTGAAAGTATGGTATAGGCTAAATTCATTATGTTCATAGCACAGTTTAAAAAATGCCTGTGAGGTGGCTGTTCATGGATAGTGTTACTCAAAAGCTTGTGCATGTGGCAGGGGTGGTAGTGAGAACGAAAGGTTTGAGTCTTACACCTTATTTATAATGGCTGATACTGCAGAACAGCTCTGTGTGTGGATTTTTATTGGCCTTATGGTAGTTGCCAATCTTTCACCTTTGCCAGTACGGTGCTCTCACGATTTCAGTCGCTAGAATGATTCTGTTAAAAATTTTGTTGGAAAACAAGATCTAGCAAAGTATAGCAAGTGCTTGACAGGTTTGGGGTTTCTAATAGATAAGCAAAATAGAATGCCCTTGTACTTAGTTGAATGACATTGAGGACTGATATAGCATATATTCAAATAATTTTTATATTAGCTAAATACGAGCAGTATTTGGTTTCAGAGCCTCACTTTTAGGTGCACTTGTTCATGGGAGGAGTGGAGAGGTCAGACCTGCTCAAAAGAATTATCATCCGTTTTGTTTGTTATGACAAGCAGAGCATTATTATACAATGACATGAAGGCAAAATGACCTGAAGAATGTATTTATACTATATAATATGTCCAGAAAGGAAGGGTTGCTCTAGCAATATATACTCTTTTGAGTTCCTGACTTTTTAATATTTTTTTAATGTTTAAAATTTTCTTTCCCTAAATTTGTGGATTTGCATAAAGCTTATCTCTGAAGTTTTAAGTTGTAGCGTGTTTGGTTTGCAACTGAGGGAGTCAAGGAAGGAGGGAAAATTGAGTTCTCTCAAGTTGCTGCAGCAACTGTATAGTATGTTATCAGACAAGATTCTTATCTTGATCATTTTCTGGTAGTTCTTTTGAATGAATTCTCAGGTAAATAAGTTGCAAGTAGAAAATGATACTTTCCACAAGTGTACTTTGTCTAGCTGAGGATTCTGGGATACCTTTCTGTCCTGCTTTATACTATATCATGCTCTGCATATAGAAGGTATGTTGCTTTTTGACACTGTCAGACAAAAAAAGTAAAACCCAAAACATGAACTTCCTCAAGATCTCTTTCAACATCATTTTTCATAATCTAAACCTGCAAAAGCAATATTAAAATGGTTTTGCAGTTTTGAGTATAGAATTTATAAGCATTTTAGCACATCTCTCGCACCCTTTTAATAGATCTAGATACTAAATGTCCAGCATTTATTGGCACCAGATTTGCTCTGCAGAGAGATGCTGCACTGCAACAGTAGAATCAATTACAAATGCAGTGACTGTATTTGCAAGAAAATGAGTAAATAAATTCTGTGTTGCTCAGATAAAGAAGACTGGAACTAACTCACATGGAAACAGCACTGAGCCCAGAAGGCAAGGAACATGCTCTGAAAAGCAGAGCTTCATATATGACTTTGTTTGGGGCTCTGAAATTTGGAACAAATACTGAGAAATGTGAAACTGATTGTATGTAGTGGTCTAAATGGCAACGTAGGAGCCTTGGTAGGGCCTCTGTTTCTGGCTTTTTGGGAACGCACCGCTGTGATATTGCCATCACATTGGGTGGTCTCTTTTGTCTAAAGCTCTTGATCAAAATAAGGGATCAAGAAACCATCCTTTGTCCTTCAAGAGAGTATGGAGAGTTCCCAGAAAACAACTCAAATAAAAAGAAAAAAAAAAGTTTGGCTCTCATGGATGCCAGACAATGTCTTTCCCTGCCTCTCCAACCCACATCATCTGTATAGACAGTAAGTCAGTGATTTTAAGGGAAGAGTGTAAGGGCATGTGGCGCACTTCCCCTGTACGGTTTAGCAACACCAGCAACCTGTAGCTCGAACACCTCTTAAGTCAGACATAGCCTCTTTGGCTTTGCCAGTTTTTTAAGGGGATATTTCTCCATGTATTTGTCTGTATATTTTCTTCAACTTTATCAGTCTTCTGGCTTTCACTGATGATTAGTTGTGTAGGTAGTTTACACAAAATGTGAAGAAGCTGGTCCTCCTCCTTACTGTTTTGAACCTACCTACACCTGTTAATTTCACTCAGGCTCCACTGGCTGTTCTACAAGAAGCAATGGACAACTGGAGCAAGCAGGGATGAAAATTAAATTCCACAATTGCAGAAACATTGGCAGAAATAAACTCCTTTGTGAAGGACTTATCTGATGGAGGTAGTAGATAGCCACCTTGCTGACTGCTGGCAGGAAGTTGAGTGGTTTTGTTATGAAAAAAATAAAATGTTCATAGTAGACAAGAAAGAAAAAGGGGAACAAATCTCTAAGAAAGTATTTAGAGGTATCTACAGATGTATCTTGGAAAAACATTTTGGTTATAGCTTAAGAGTCAAAATAATAAATGCAAAGGGCTGAGGTGTTAAATCCATGCTTTGTAGTACTCCTTTGGGAGCTTCAGTATTTGAAGTGAACGACTTTGTAACAATGTCCAGCTCAATGTATGTTAGTGTCTGTGAGTTGTCATTTCCCCCTCTGCTTACATTTGTCTGTCCTTGTTTCCCAGGTCAAAATTCATCTATTTTATTAGCATTTCTGAAGAATTGGGAATTCAGGGGTGTGTGAATTAGTTCTAATTTTAAGTGTGCTGACTGTAATCGTGAAGCTGAGCAATGGTTGTTTTCTGTATTGTAATTGTAATCTGCATTGTTTGTATTTATGTCTAGAGCTGGAGTGGTTTCCTCTTATGAAAAAGACATAATACACTTTAAACTTAAGTGAACTTGACTTCACAACTTCTGTAAACAAAATTCTGTAACTGAAAGAGGGAAATGAGTTCACTATAAAAGCCACTTTAATTTTTCATGTTGCTGTGACCTTCCAAGAAGTAGCTGTCCCTTATTACCCCTTAATGGATAACTGTCTCCAACCCCAAATGAGGAAGAATGGTGCAGAAACAGAGTCCTGTAATAAAACAGCCCTCCACTCAAAAACCCTGCATTAGGCAGAGGACATGGGATTGGACCTCTTGCTGACCCCCTTAATCCTCGGCTGTAATGTAATCTTTCTGTGCCATCTGGTGTTTTAACAGACTTAGATTGGTGCATATGAAAATTACCAGAAAATATATGGTTGTGACTAATATCGTTCATTACAGGAATGTGCCTTTTTAATGCATATTTTCTTTTCTTTTAAACTAAATCTTTCTTGCATGCTGTGTCCAAAGAAAGGCTACAGGTTAGGTCATGATTTCTGATGCTTTGCAAAAGAAGTTTAATAGTAGCCACCTACTCCTGACACAATTTACGTACCAGTGTATTGTTCTACTCTATTTCTGCCCTTTTTCACTGATTTTATGCATGGCCTCAGGCAAATGACTTGACATCTGTTTCATTTTTTTCTATACACTAATGATGAAAACATCTGCAGAAGTTACTGGAAGTACTGAAATAGATCATCAGTACACAAAAACTATCAGGTTTGAGAGTAAATGGTAGAAAATTTGATGATAGTAAGACAGCAAAGAAGCTGACAGGCAAAAAAATCTACAGGAACACAAAATGAGCAGGTATAATCCTTCAAAGAATCCTGTTGTTTTTCTTAAGTGATGGGAAGCATTTTGATCAAAAGTTCAGATAATTTTTACCCACGGACTGTAATTGCTTTCTGTCCTAGGTGGAATTCAAAAGAAGAGCAATGAGATGTGTTATGTGACTTGTCCAAGAACATATACTTGTCCAAGAACCTGTGGCATCTTGAGCATAAGACAAGTATTTTTGTAGGATTTTTGTTCACTTATATTTTGCTCTGTGTCACAGTAAATTGGCTATTTGCTTATTGGCTATTCGACTTATTGTTCCCCTATTTCATTAACAAAAGCATCCATTTACATTATAAAAGATTTTATGGCAGTTTGCTTGTAACTGACCTACTGGTCCTCTAAAAGTTTCTTGGGAGGGAGGACCTCCAAAAAGCTAAAGCATTGCAGTGCTGGATTGTCATTTTTATGGATATAGAGTCCAAAGTGTTTATTGTTAACTTATGAAATGAAAAGATGCTTATCTTAATTTATTTAAGAGATGCAACTTTAGAAAAGACCTGTAAAAGATGCTGGACTGTTAGGCTAACCCATTGGGTGTGACACAAACCTTGATGTGGGTGTTATTAAATACCTGGCTACCTGTCCCAGAGGCAGTACTGGATATTGAGCGATATATATACATACATACATACATATATATATATACACACACACACATGGTTCCTGCAGCTTGCCTGTGTGTCTGGGAACTCCAAGATCTGTGGGAGTCACTTTTCTGTCATTAAGCCTCTCACCAGCTTTAGATATTAATATCTCTTTGTATAAAACTGAAGAAATCTGCCTTCTCTTCCCAAGATGTGAAGTGGGCTAAATCACATCCAGAGAGTGAGAAGGGTGTTTGTTCATTAATGGATACATAGACGGCTGCAGTTCAGCAGCAGTAAGATGTGCAGTCCCTCTGGGAAACTGCAGAGCCTGCAATGCAGATATGCAGCACTCTTCTCCTATGCTGCATTTTTGCTTCTGCTGTAACTTCTCCTAAACTGTTTGCCAGACCACTTATGGCTGTGACAGACTTAGTCTGTGGAGAGATGTTGTCCTTTCCTACTGGTTTGAAGAGGTGGAAAACACCGTGCAGGGCTGTAGCATTGTTCTCCACAGCTCATTATGATTCCCCTTTCTCTCACCTAAGAGTATGTGTGTAACTGGGAAGGGAAGCTACTCTGGGTTAACACTTTCTTCTTCTGTCTTCCTTGGGGACTGAGGGGGCGGTGGGGTTATTTCACACCATGTTAAGTTAAGAAAGTCTGATTTACCATCAACTGAGTCCTGAAAGACAAGGTGAACTTCTCACAAATAGCTGTGTTGTGACATTGCCTGCTCTCCTTGCTGGTGGTACCAATTCCAACTCTTTTTTTTTTTTTTCCTTTCACTCTCTGTGTGAGTCATCATCTGGTCCCACCCTTGCATAACAAGCTAGATGACTTACAGTGCCAAACCTAGACTTGTTGCTATGTTTCGGGATCTGGGAGGGAGTCCCTACCACCACCGTACTCCCATATCGTAGCATTAGCATATTGCTACACAGAGCTTCTGGGCTTTACTTGCTTTAACAATATCCCAATTTCAGCAGGAAGCCTTGTTTATGTTGCATCCTGGGCAAGATTTGCTGTGATGAGTGGATTAGAAAAATAATTTTGGGTGTGTAGCACTGCCCTGTTGGGTAGATGGGTTATATCTGTTCAGTTTTTATGGCTCCTGTGATCTCTTTTTTTTCTACTCCATGAATGGCAGAGAGCCACTGGGGGAATGCTGCTTTACAGAGGGAGTTACTGAGCAGGCCAGAAGAAGCTGAGGGAATACTGCTATAAGGAATGTGAAATCTGTACTGCATGTAACTTTTTTGGTATCTTTCCACCCATATGCCTGTAGTACTGAAGGTTTCAACCTTTGCAACTTCATTTTATCATAATGTTTCTGCCTCATTGTTTTGACCACATCTAAGTGTTGCCTCATTAGAGGGGGAAGCCCTGTGGGAGTCTTTTTCCGCAAAGCTTAGGAGAGAATGAGGACACAAACTTCCCGTGTTTAACTGGTAAACTGTTCAGATATGGCAAAGCTTTTAACTATATCAGCTCTTTTTTACAGATGTGATTTGTGAGCAATAGGCTCAGAATAATCTTCTTCCATAATCTTCTTCCATGTCCAGAATAGATGAAAGGAGTATTTTTTTGTTAAGTTCTCATACTGTCAGATGTTTGACTCCACCTCAACATTTAACCAGGATTTAGGGAAGGAAGAGGTATCCTTCTCTTACAGCAGATAGATGGTGAGAACTTTATTCCATTCAGCTTGGAATCACTAAAACTTAGTATTCTCTGTTTTTCATTGCAGATAGCTGCTGCTTTATGGTGGTATTATGTCTCTAAAGGAATTGAATATTTGGATACAGTATTCTTCATCCTGAGAAAGAAATTTAACCAAATTAGTTTCCTTCATGTCTATCACCATTTCACCATGTTCACCTTGTGGTGGATTGGTATTAAGTGGGTTGCAGGTGGACAAGGTGAGTTCCCTTCTTCTCATATGCTTTTGACTCGTTAGAAGGGAGAATCATTATTGTTTGGTAGCAATAGAAGAAAATTTCATAGACTTGACTTCATAATATACAAAACTGTTTATTAATGCATACAGTCTCCCTCTGTGGGAAACATGGGGGAGGAAAAGATAGCAGGGCAATAATCTAATGAATTGCAAAACTTCTTTTCTTTTCCTCATGGGAATCAATTGCAAGCCTGAAGTTCTGCCTTCAAAAGTATCTGTATCTGTGTGAAACAGAAAGATGTATGCGTCTTGCCTAACTTTAATTTTTGCAGATACAGAGAGCTGCAAAATCTAATTGTGGGCCACATTCTGTGTGCAAATTTAATGAAGTTAATGGAGATGTTATTTTGGCATTGTATATGAGTTTGAGGTTTTCTTTTGTTTTTATAAAGAGGCATGTATAAAATTCTGAAACATTCCCTTGGAGGCAACCCAATAAATCTGTCAATTCACTTTTAAAAGCTATTCATAATGACACAAGTCTAAATTCGTTATCAGCCTTTTTTTTTCCTTGCTTCCTTTCTAAAGCCTCCATCAAATAATTTTATTACTGTTTATTGCACTGGCCACATCCTCCATTGCCTGCACTGTACTCTTGTTCTGTTGTTTAGCCTTCTCTCTCTCAAACTGAAAGCTCTGCAGAGCTGAGGGTACAGGGAAGATGCCCTGTTCTCTTTGAGGTGTACTTTGCAGGCTTATGACACTGAAAATACCACACAGTAAACACAAAATACCGTATTGTGAACACCAAACTAATATTTTGGGTTTCGTGTTTTGGTTTTTTTTAACTACACTAATACTTAATGGATGGGGGGTTTATGCTCCCATTTACTGTAGATATTTTGCACTGAGTGGCCACTTATATTGCAAAGAAGAAATACATAAATTTAGTATCTGTGACTACCATTTAATTTCTCTCACGTAATATGCAGGAAGCAGGTACTCAACCAGACATCTCATGATCTTTATTTGCAACTGCACCTATAAAATAAGATAATTGGATCGTTACTTGTAGTCTTGCTTAGAAATTCCCTGGATATCTCAAAAGGCTCTCTCCCTTGTTGCCTTTTCAGAATTTTCATGCTAAATATCAGCAGTTTTTAATACAACAGTTGGAACTATTTCCAAATTTCTTTCAAGTTCTGGTGTTCTAGCACTGCCTCTTAGTTTCTAGAGCCTGCAAAAGGAAAAGCAGCAGTTGCTTTTCTGCATTTATGTAGCACCACTGCATAAATGTGGATAGATCTGTGTTCTTCTATTTTCTAGTTGATAGCACATTGCTTACATAGACAGGTCTATTATAATCTAGACCCTATTATAACAACTGGGTCCAGACCACACGGGAATCTGAGCTGTTTGATGTCAGCAGCTATTGTCTGTATTGCCCGAATCTTATACATTAGAGCATTTCTGAGCCTCTCTGTCAGTGTAAGAATACCTTAACGAGATATAATGTGATTCTGTTAAATGGCTGCTAATCTTGACAAAGCAAAGAGATCTCAATGCAAATGAAACTGTCAGCATGGATCTAACATGGATCATTCTGGAAAATGTTATACTATACACTGACATATTTAAGAATGCTGGATATTTTAAATCATCAATAAAGAAACTAAAGATGATTAATTTAGACAAACTCACCTGGCAATGCCTTAAAGTTCTTATAAATACAAATCAAGTTTTGCTTTGTATGGGGTTTTTTTGGCCTATTTAATCAGACTTCCATGTGAGTTTCTTGACTTCTTGCTGAGAAGTGAACCTTTTGCATTTAAGTACAGCTTAAAAGAAGTAAGTTCAGAGCCTGGTACTTTGTACTTTACATTGTCAAATAAAGCTTTTAATAATCCTTTAGAAAAACAACTGCAATTACACTACAGCAATTAATGTGGAATACATGTCATTTATGTCTGTTCAACAAAAACCTTATAAAAAGCTTTGGCATAAGTAGGTCCATGGAAGATGTGACATACTACTTGCATTAACATTTGTTTGTGTCAGCACATGTTGACAGCCAGGTCTGTACGATACTATTCAATATTTTGGAGATGGAATCCTGACATGTCCTGTGCTTTGTACTTTTTACTATTGAAAATAATGATATGAATAATACTAGAAAATAATCCTCTTTTTTCCAAAATTACATGATGATCTTCCCTTCTGTTCCTGGACAGCTTTTTTCGGAGCTCAAATGAATGCATTTATTCATGTCATTATGTACATGTATTATGGATTAGCAGCTTGTGGCCCTAAATTTCAGAAATACCTGTGGTGGAAACGATATTTGACCATATTGCAATTGGTAAGTAAAAATTCTCCTTTTGAGATAAAAGGTGTTGCTTCTGAGTGGATTTGCATTTGCAGAGCTTTGGAACAGATGCTGCTCCTCCCAAAAGTTCTTCTCTGTCTGACACTCCTCAAGTTAGAATACTTCCTGGAGATGGAAGCATTTGTTCAACTTCAAAAAAAAAATATGCAGCATAGATAAGAGTTGTGTGAGTTAAAGTCTAATGCTTCCTTGCTGGTTGTTTCAACTGAATTGCAAAGACATGTTCAAAATGTAGAGAAAATCCAGATCGCTTATTACCTTCTCATTTTCCTGTTTTTGAAAACTGATACCAGATCCTACAATAAATTTGATGTTCCTGGTCAAGCATAGATATGCCTGTGTGAATGTGACAGCCAAATACAGCTTCCCTATGACCTCCCAGTTCAGCAGTTTTCATTACTCAATGAATTGGTATAAATTTATGCACTCAGACCTACAGAATATATCCAGACCTTTTTGATTCTATATTTTCTGTCTTTCAGGTACAGTTCCATGTGACTATTGGCCACACAGCCTTGTCTATTTATATTGATTGTCCTTTCCCTAAATGGATGCACTGGGGTGTCATTTTCTATGCTGTCACCTTCATCTTCCTGTTTGGTAACTTCTACTATCGGACATATAAGCTGCCCAAGGAACCTGTAAAGAATGGCAAAATAGCAAATGGTGCTGTTGCAAATGGAGTAAGCAAACCAGAAAATAATGCGGTGGTGGAAAATGGAAAAAAGCAGAAAAAGGGAAAAGCAAAAGGAGAGTAACTTGATCCAGGCCTTAACCACTGTTGGCAGTGAGGAACCTCCAGTTTGGTTTATAAAAGGAAGAAAAAAACACTATCTATACCAATTAACCTTAGGTTACTGAAGAGCTAGAACACAGATATTTTCATTATTTATGAAGATTGTTTTAAGAACAACACTAAAGTTGAATTTCTATTGTAATTATGTAATTATCATGCATATGGTCTCTGTGTAAACTTGTAGACTGCTGGTGTTGGTGAATGTAAGGAAGAATTGCAGTTGATTCCATGTTTAGCAGTCCAAAAGTTAATACTACCATTGATAAAGGCAGTTTTGTTGGCACCCACATTTCTCAGGGGGGTGGGGAGGGGG
>VZTI01004934.1:1460517-1498948 GCA_013397865.1 Struthidea cinerea | reverse complement strand
GGGGAGGGGAAGGAGGTAGCAATTGAATACTTGTGCTTTCTTTCCAGAAAATTATTAAATTTCAAATTATGATATATTATCTAATCAGAATGCGCAACTTTTCTTGTCCTCCTTGGAGAGTACCTTCAGACAAAATATGTGCTGTCAGAACAGTGTTTGACTTTTCAGACATTACTTGATTTAATTGAGTATCTGTTACAGTTTGGTTTTTGTTTTATTATTTTTTTCTTGTGTGGAAATATACCTACCTCTTCATCTGCTGAAAAGAATATTGAGCATTAAATAACTGGTTTCTGAAATATGGAGTCTTCTAATCTAAATATCCATTAATACTAATTCAGGAGAACATATGTTTCCCTGTGGGAGTAAAAGGGATTTTTGGTGGTATCCTTTGATCAAGCCATCAATAACCTTTTTTTAAAATGTAAACTGAAATTTGGGAGTGGTACTTTTAGTAGAGCCAAGTCAAGAATACATTTTAAGAATGTGTAAATATGAATGAATATATTGGTTGCAGCAAGCAGTAAAAACAGGCCTGCTGCCTGTTGTCTGTGACTTGCATTAAATCTGTGGCGCTGACTGATACTCAAAATGGTAAGATAATGTTACGGTGGAGAGAAAACAGCATGGAATTCCATTTAGAAATGTTGTGTGCATGAGTAGTCATGCTAACTACAAGACCATCACTTTATTGGGAGAGGGAATTTGGTTTAAAAGTACTAAATACAGCAAACATAAAACGTTGAAAATATTGCTGTTGCTTGATACCTGTCAAAACTCTATTTGTTAGATACTTGCAGACAAAGTATTGCTGATAGGCCACCATTTTAAGTCAAAACTGCTAAAATAAGTAGAAACTTTTAGATGGATTTTTATTTACATGTTACATAAAGGACTTTTTACCATTCCTTTTGTGAAGAAAATAGGGAAAGATTTATACTCCTTCTGAATAATGTGATTACTAGGAGATACATTTTGAGCTGCTTAGCATGCAATGAGTAGAAGATGGGTGGAATTAGAAACTATATCCTGAATTACTGTGTTCCTTGGCCATCACTGTAAGAGCTGCATTGTTACTGTACAAATGCATTCCCCAGCTGTAGTCAAAAACATATCCAGAGGTAGCAACAAACATAGATCTGGCAAGTGGCACCACTGGTGCAGGAAGAGTACACGGAACTGTAAGAGTAAAATGAGTGACATGTTTAATAGATTTTTGCATCTCAAACATCTATTCATCTGTTTATAATATGCAAGTGGGACATCTTCTATGTCTCAGGTTTGTCTTATCTCTATACAAAAAAAAAAAAACCATCTAAACCCAAAAAACAGATCCTAGAAAAAAGAGTTTTGGATATAGTCTGTTGTATTAAAAAATAATTCCTAATGCTGGAGTTGGTTCAGCTGGGAGGTGGTTCATCCCTAATCATCACCACTGTGGATTTTTGGGCAGAATATTGAATTGTGAAAAACTGTGTCTGCTGAACTCAAATGCATGTGACCATTAAGTTTCTTATCTCCTGTGTCTTGCGATTCTTCCAGCCTTTGTAATGATGCTTTTTGCATTTGCATAACTGTGTATTTATGTAGTGTGGCATGGGGAGGAGGGACAGTGATCTACCCTTCCTTCTTGGACAAATGCCACTACCCTTAACCAAGCCAAAATGCTGGCTGACTCAGTAACTTTGGAATGGCTAAAGGAGTAAATAACTACAAAGCAGATTTACAGCACACCTGCTACTGCAAGGTCGTGGCTGGTGTGAATACACTTACCCTACTGTAATTTCAAGGTAGTTTACCCACTTTGATTAAAGGGTAGCTTCTTTCTATTTGCCATGGGATGTGGGCAGCTAACTTATAAATCTGTATCATTCTGTGAATTGTGTTAAATTGGTTGTTTGCTGTGTCATTCATTCAATAAGCCAGATCAGCTAAGCTGATACTCTCAACGTGATCTAGCTCTGAAACAGCATACTGGGAGTATTCCAGTACAGGTTCAATTATGTCTTTGCTACACTTTCTGAGTTAAGAATTATGCCTTGCATGGTGGCAAATATTGAAATAGCTGAAAGTTAAATCATTTTTCCCCCCCATCATGCATGGAAGTGGATTAAAGTTGATGGCAACTTGAACCCTATTGACAGAACTTGAGTAGAAGCCTACTGTCAAACTCCGGGGTAATTGTTAAATTCTAAGATAAAGTGAAAAGACTCACTGTGAGAATGCATGTGTACATGCACATCCTGTTGTTTGGCCCTGTGCATAAAACCAATTTGAGAGACTGCCATTTCATAGAAAAAAAACCCCCAGTTATTAAATTACTGGAACACTGCTGTTTTGAGTACATCTTCTGCAATATGACTTTCCTAGGTCTATTTATGATACATTTGATTGTTCATGTAATTCAAGTCCCATTACAATCTTGAATATAATGGCCTTATTAAATGTGCATTTTTGTAGGCATGGTCTTGAGTGCAATATTTCTGTTTCTGACTATGCAGCCAGACTCATAGAATACAGGGCTGAACTTGTACAGCTTTTTGCTTTTCAAAATATGAGGCAATAATGCACATGTGAAATACTGACAGATTCATTAGAGTCATCTTTGAGTCTAAGAAAACTTAAAATTTTGCCATGAAAGTATGTATAAATACGTGTATTTTCTATACACAGTACTGAAATTTAAATTATACATTCTACTTTGCAGGGTTATTGGGGTGTTTTTCTTCTAAATCCTTTCAATTTATTGAAAAATTAAATTCAAACCATTTGGAACTTTTCTTTTTTTGCCAACGAATGATAATTTTTTGCTAAGAGTTCTGAAGCTCTTGGACCAGAATCTCATAAATATTTGATGCCATATAAGTAATACCATTTCATTTAGCCTCATCTCTAGCAGTGACAGTTTTTGGATTATTTTAGCACTTTTTCAGTGTAAAATAAGTACGAATTATCTATACATGTGTGTATATATGTGTACACATACATATGTGTATGTGTGTGTGTATATATGTATGGGTTCTTAGCAGATTCTTTCAATATGTGAAGTAAATTATATTTCTTGAATGTGAATTTGGCAGGAGCTAACAGAATGATTCCTACAGCTCCAGCAGTAAAATGAAGCAGTTTTCATTCCACAGTTCCAATATCAGTCTTGCAAACGTAAATAGTATTTGTCAGTCATTTTAGACATAGGATGGTGACAAGACAGCCATTTCTACCAGTGTAATAAGTATTTTGGGGCATCAGTTGTAGATTCTGAGGGGAGGGTTCTCAACTCAGGGTAGCTGGGGAATTATGCTGTATTATAGTAGGGACCATTTTAGTATGAGTAACTTGCTCCAGGTGAGTCTCTGAAATCATTGCAATCATATTCTCTGTTTAACAGAAAACTTCTAAAAATAAATCACAGTCATAAAACCATTTAGGTTGGAGAAGACCCTTAAGATGACTGAGTCCAACCATTAAACAAATGTTTCTCTGTAGGTTCCAAAGCATGGCCTATTTGATTACAGGACCATCAATTTCTTCCAGCTCCAGATCAGGAGAAAAAGGTGAAGGCAAAACGAAAATGCTGCACTTTTTTTTTCAGGTTAACCTAAGGGCACATTTCTTCAGAGTAAACACTTGAACTGCATGTGCTGGGAGGTAAGAAAGGTTAAATAGCTTTTGTGGTGCAAGACCTCAGTCCTAAAATAACTTACAAGCACTAGCTATCTCTTAAAAACTTGAATAAAATTGTTCATGGTGCATAAAGTTAAACATTGCATGAAGCTAGTGTGGGCTGAGAGTCATATTTAAAATGACATCTATTTCAGTTAAAATTGAAGAGAATGGGAGCTAATTAACTATCTGGATAGTGTATTTATCTCGGTTAGAAACAGACTTACCTAATTTGATACCTAAAGCAAGACACCCATATGACATCTCATTGCACTGCAGTCTGATGCGCCGGACCCTTTGCTAATATGAGCAGAGGGAGCTCCATGGAAATCAGTGGGTTGGTTCCCATTTACCTCGGCAGAGTATGTTGAGCACTAAAGAGCAGGGAAAATACTTGCTTTCTGCCAATATCCCAGGAGGACTGAGGGAAATGTATGGTTCAGGGTGCTGCTTTTGCATAAGGTGTTCATGCTTTTGTAAACATTAAAAATAAACATTACTTTTTTCATGCTGTTTGAGTTTGGTTTTATACATTCTGTAGTATGTTCTTGTGTCCCATCTTGCCTCAGGATGCCTGCTAATTTCAGTGTTGTGCAGATCATGTGATGTAATCTGTTTTGTTGCCCAGAAGTTTGAGAAAACCGTTCTTGTGACACATCCTCCCATTTTAAGGTTACAGGGACTTCCTAATTTCAAATACTGTCCCCAAATAATAGTGTAGTGGCTTTGAAATCACCCTTTGAATGACTGAAAATAGGATGCCCACTTAAACAAAAACACCCTGTAAGTTTCCCTATTTGGTCTTGGAAGTGTTAACAATTAGGAATACAATTAGCCATGTAGTTTAGCTTTTGCTGGACCCTGTGTGGTGTTAATGTCGTCTCTCATCCCGGAGAATCTGGAGCACTTTTGGCATTAGGTGCAATTCATGGTTACGTGTTGCTGGGTACAGTAAGTTCCTTCATTGTCTGCCAAGTATGATTGCTGTAATCAACCTTTTAATATCAAGTTGCACCCATGTTGCACTTCTAGAATCTAAGTGCAAATAGCTACTCCATATGTCAAGTAGTAGAGAATCAAGTCTGCCATCATAGCAAAATATGGTGTGGTCAATTATGTCTTGC
Source organism: Struthidea cinerea (assembly GCA_013397865.1). Classification (NCBI taxonomy): domain Eukaryota; kingdom Metazoa; phylum Chordata; class Aves; order Passeriformes; family Corcoracidae; genus Struthidea; species Struthidea cinerea. The sequence continues at coordinate 1,494,161 of VZTI01004934.1, read as the reverse complement.
ACAATTCTCAGCTGTTGCTTCAATCCACTGCTTACGTCCTCCCTGGAATCAGAAAATACAGCAAGTGCTCAGAGCAGGGTATGTCCCTTAGATTATTAACATGTGCTGGAGTAGGCTCTCTCTGCAGGCATCTTTCTCAAAACTCTATTCCCCACCAGTAATTAAAAATAAGAACACGTGATCACATCAGACTCATCAGATGATTGGATAGAATAGACTGGATCCTCTGATGTTCAATTTTCTTTTTTGTGTCACTTGCTTCTTAACATCTGGGAAATGGGGGTTGGGTGGGGGAAGGGTTTTATTACCAATTTTCTTGCTGAGCTCAAAGCCCTGGGTGAACATGGGCTACTCTCAGACACACGCATGAGGCATATACTCAAAGACAGCTTTGAAGGCAGTACCATCTATGGACTAGTGCCTTTCAGTGTCTTTTTATGCTTGGGACTTCTTCTAGGTCACCTCATGAATGCACAGGCACTTTTCTGTTGACCGCCTGACATGTCAGTGACATCGCATTTGACTTAATTACAAAGATACTTATTGATGGGCAAGTTTATGTCTCTTGATCATCCAGGCCCTGATTAGTGCACACTGTAAAACAGTGCTGGCAGCTCCTGCCAGAGCACCACATGGTCAGTGCAGCTTTGAGGGAAAAAGCTGTTTGCATTTTGATTCAGCAGGTTGGAATTGATACAAGCTCGTATGGCGTCACTGCTATCTGTCAAATCAATATCAGGTAGGTTTTAGTCTGCTAAACAAAAAGAAATCTTTGGATTTTGAAATGATTCAAAGTGTCTTCTGTCCTTATCTTTAGTTAGAGAGCTATTGTTCTTGCAGTGGTATAACCTTTATTTGTTTGACAAGAAAACCACTTTTATGCTGGTGTTTTTTGGAGTTTGTTTATGAGAGAAAACCAGAGAAATACAAGAAACAACTCGGGCCAGAAGCTAGAGAACATGGGGTAACTGCTCCTCTAGTGTTTGCTGTTGCCCCTAGATGTTGCGGGAGCTAAATGACTACTCTATAACTGTTATTGCTGTGTATTCATTACAGGTGCTGTAATGGTATACAAGTAGTGTACTTGTGCATAAGTACATTCTGAAGTACATCAAAATTTGCTTTGTCTTCAATGACAATCGAGAGCAATTTAACTACAAATGCTTGGAGTGAAACTAATGACAAACATGCTCCTGCATTGGCAGGTCTGACTCTGTATTTTCTCATTAATAATCTTCAGAGCTTCTGAGTAGCTTCTTGCAGTAACACAAAGCCCTCCAAAGCTGAAAATTGCTGTATAATTGCTAAAAAAACTGTTGTTGCGGAGCTTCTGTTACTGCTTTGTTTCTTTTTTGTACGTGTATCTTCAGGCCAGGTGGTTGATTACTAAATTATTCCAGAGTGGGATGTATGTCATAGAAAGATGTTGTAGTAGCTGCAATTCAGCAAAATGTTAAAATGAACTTTGGGGTGTTTTACAGTCAAGGGTTTCAAGTCCATGGCATCATTTGGCACACTGGCTTCACCTCAAATGCTGTTCTTGGGCACAGGGTGCAGCAGTCTGGGTCTACCCAGCCTGATAGGAGTTGTTTTACTGAACAACAGATTCTCACCTGGAAATTGGGGTCTGACACATTTGGTTTCGACACATTTGGCAGATGGCACAGAAGTAGTTCCTGGGCCAAGGAGGAATGGGGTTTTTTTTGTAGTTCTACCTATTCTCAAAACACCAAACTTGGCAGGAGGTGTTGGAACATTTTCTGCTGACAGTGTGAGGTACAGAGTTTGAAGAAAATGTGTCCCTGGATTCAGTACTTGTAGAGACCCCAGCATGCTTTTCAGTTCTTAGTTGCTTGACATAAAGCAAATATGCTGGAAATGCTCCAATTAAATAGGAAAAAAACCCACCACATTGTTAGGATTTATTCAGAATATGGTATTTTAGGTAGTAACTAGTTTTTTACTGAAATTTTCCCCTTTTTTCCTCTTTGCCCTCTTCAATCACTATGCATGCCTTTCTGCTCTGCTAGAGTGACTCCTTGGATGAAGACTGTGATGTGTGTTCAGGGAATAGTTTGCTGCTGTGATTTGTCACTGGGGCATGTGGAGTGGCTTTTCTTGCAGTCTGAAATGCCAAATAGCGGCCACACAGTCTGAGCAGGTTGAGTTGTAACAACATTTTTCGTTTAATGATCTCAAAACTGGGTGTTATGGATACAGTAAACTAGAAGAAGGAACAGCTTCCTGCTTAACAAATACGGGGTTACAAGGGCAAACTCCAGTTTTGTATTCTATGATATGAAGGCACACTGTACATTCATAACCAGAGCTTTTGGCTGTGAGAGACAGTTTACTGCGCTATAAAATCACTTTGTTAGAGATTTTATACTGAGCTCTTCTGTGATGAAAATTTAATAAAAAACAGATTTTTATATAAATCTGACTTTCGGGTATTCTTATTTTAAAGTCAGGTAAGTTTTCTTGCACAGGCAAAATCCCTCATTGTGACTTCTGATGCTTTTTGGTATTCTCTAGGTGAAGTTTCACTTATTTCAGTGAGAATTTTCACTAAGGACAGTCCATGATGCTAACGGAATTTATTAAAGTTTACTTACCATCTAGACCTCACATTGCACACTAAGAAATTTGGAGGATAATAGAAAAATAAGGACCATAAACTTTAATTTTTTTTTCTGTTTAGTTTTTTTTTTTTTTTTTAAGACTTCACAATGAAGGAATAATTACTTTAGTAAAATACTAGAAGTGGCAATGTATTTTGAACTTACACAATGTTGGCTGCGGTGGAGTTCTTACTGAGAAGACCCTGCTTTGTGCTGCAGACCACTGCATGGGTAATTTTTTTTTTTTCTTGCTTTATGGCACTTTATTAAATCTGCTTTTGACAAGGGATGAGATACGAGACTTGTATGTGCAATGCTTGTAACTCAAACTCTCCTTAATGCCTCTGATTGCACCAGCACTACGGAATACACCTGTAGGACCATCTTGATAAGCAGCTGGCATAAGTTGCCTGTCTCACAGGTCTGTAAAATCTCTTGGATCCCGAAGGTGTTGTCTGAAGCCTGTTAAAATCTACAGAGGTATTGATTTACTAAAATCCTTGACCTGAACCATTAAAACAACCGTTTCAGTTCCAAATTAAGCAAGCCTGTAATTTTTTTCATACTCAGACTCACAGGGTGCCTTTCAAAATATGTTTCAGCACATTTTTGGCAGTGAGACAATTTCTCATTCTTTCAACACCTTGAGTCTGACTTTGCCAGCCTCTGGTCCAGCCACTGGCTACCAGGGAACAGTACTGGTCTCTCTGCAATTCATGGCAAGTATTAGAAGATGGCTGTTCAGCTCAGTAGGAGATGCACTAAGCAGAAGGAATCCGTGTACTTTGTAACGTGTTTTGTTAGGAATGTAAACTGACTGGGGAATAAGTGGGTATTTTAATCTGACCAAAATATTCTTGATATTTTCTTCACATTATCTCTTAATTTATGTTTTCATGGTGACTAGAAACATGTACTGTAGGAACAAAGAGATGCACAAAGCATTAGTGGTTTGCTTGCTTTTGCATTGCAAGGATGCTCAAAATAACATGATGTTTTAGGCAGACAAAGGATTTGAGACTCTGTTCTCAATTTAATTTTTGGTGTAGCAATTTTGGCAGCATGACATCTTGAGGCAATGTAATTCTTTGTTTGTTAGAACAGCAGCAGAATGCTGTGCAGTGTCTCCTTCACTGAGCAAATTTCCCATTATAAGCATAATGCCAGACACCAAGATTAGTTCTCAACATCACTGTGACCTGGTGAGCAGCGCATTCTGGATCTAAATTACAAATTTAAAAGGATTCTATAATCTGCCACAAAATCAATATAGTCAACAGCTTTTTTTTTTCCAGCGCTGTGACTAGGCCAGCATATAGAGATTATTAGCTGCAACAGCTATGTTTAAGAACTAGGAATTCAGGAAAAAAAAAAAAAAAAGAAAAAACCAAACAGGTTGTTTGTGTTCTATTTCCTTGTTTTAAATATGTTTAAAAAGTCATTGCATTCAATACAACTTTGTCATCTCTTTCTTCAGCATTGAGGAACAAGGTAAAGAAAAGAAAAATCCCTGAACTGTGCTCATTGAGGTTATTACTTACTGTTCTTTTTGTGCCTTCTGCTATTTCAGTAGCTAAAGCAATCAAATTAAGAAATGCCCGCATTTTTTCTTATTAATGCTATTTATTTTAAGAAAATCAGTATCAGGTTTTAAATCCCCAGGTGGAGCCTGTTTCTCTTTGTTACTTAGATAAAATAGCCATTACGGTTGTGAAGAATGCTTTAGAGAAGAGATCGATGATACACTCAATCAGAGGTGGGGGTGGGCTAATTAACTACATTTCTTGATTTCTTTTTTTCAGCTGTTATAATGCAATCTGAATGTTTATGCCAGAATTTCAGGTCTTGAAACCGGAAATTCCAGAGCAAAAGGAGCATTTTATGTTAGCAAGGAGGAATTCATCCACACCCAGCGGGATGGCCCTGCTGGCCCATGAAAGTTGAAAGAATAAGAAATCATAGCAATACGTGGCCCTGACCCACTTTTAAAATTACAGCATTCTCATTACTGGTCAGTCCTATTTCTTGGAACTGGTTTACCTTTGAGGACTTACAGGACTGACTGAGCCACAATTTAAATATGTAAATAAATAAAAATAACAGACGTTGAGTATCTGTTCCAGGTGATTTGGGGGGGAAAGTGAAAACTCCCATAGCTGGAAACTGTGTCCACTTGCAAAATATTTTCTAGGTGGCACTTGAATTTAGCAGGTTTGCACAACCTGCAAGCTGTTGCCAGATTGCAGGATGAAGGGATGGATACAGGTGAGTGGTGGTGAAGGCACAGACAGCTGCATGATGCCTTTCATTACAGTGTTTCCTTGGGAAAACTTGGAGCCCTTCCTAACTGCTGATGTCTAAGGAAGAGCTAAACAACCTGGCATCAACAGGAAGGGCGTTTCTGCAGCTCCACCTCCACGGCTTTAGAACTTTAACTGATGGGCAATCTTAAAATGGCTTTTCTGGCGTCTACCTACCACAAAAGCAAAAGCTGCTCTTTCCAGAGCTCTTCAACATTGGTAAAAGACCACTCTCAGTTCTTTAGCTTTGGGGTATTTCTTACCTTAACAGGGAAAGTTGACCAAAAGAAGACTTACAGTTTACCTGGAATGGCTACTGTGCAAACTGTGACAGTTTTGTATGTTTTCCAGTGGTTTACAGGCCAGGATGAGAGGACTAAACAAGTTTTGAGCAGACACCCTTTCTGCAGTGTGGTGTCATGCCCTAACAACGGTGTTATCCCTCCTGGCAGGGCTATAAAGTAAGGAGATTATTAATTCAACAGTAAAAAGCAGAGTAGGTAATTTGTGTTAGTCCTAGCTCTTTGTTAATTTTTTTTTTTTCCATGGGTGGGGGGGGGAAGACATTTACAAAGTGCTTGGAATACTTGATAAACAACCAGAAACAAGACTTGCAAGGACTTGGGTAAGGATGACTCTCTCCTTTGATCCTGTTCCTTCTGCAGCGTGGCAGGCTAATACAGGGCTGGTGCTGCATCTGCAAGCTCAGTGCAGGACTTGTCAGTCACACTGAGGGGCTGGAAATGAGGTCCCGCAGCCACTGCTGCCTCCTGGGACATGGTAGTGTGGAGAAACACCGAGAACTGGCAAAGCTTTTGCTCTCCCGCCCATCCCCAGAATATCCTGAATCTTCTCGTGCAATGAATATGCCGCAACGTGTGATTTGTACCGTCACGGCTTTTGCAGTTTCTGGTCTGGGATAAGAGACTGAATTAGTTTGCACAGCATTAAACAGGAATTGTGCTGAATGCTGAAATCAAATGCCAAATCCCAGTATCTTATTCATTAATAAGGTATTTTTTAATTTGGGATGTAATTAGCTTACATCATAAAAAAATTCTAGATAAGCATTTTCTAACAAACAGCTGAAAAGCAGTCACATGGAAATATTACTAATTGCTGGAAATAGAGCTAAAACCATTTTGCTTAAAAAGCTTCTACCACAGAAAATCAGAAAGTGTTTATTTTTGCTATGTATGCCTAGATATACACACATGGACACCCATCTCCCCAGTCATGGTGCTGCACTTTTTACTTTTTCTACAGTTCTTGCAAAGTAAATTTTAAAATCCCCAGCATCTTTCTGGTGTTACTCATGAGCATTCCCAGTTTAGCTGTCTGTGTGCAAGCCCTAAAGCCTTTGTCAGCTGCACAACAGCTCTTCCTTAGCTTTGGATGTCTCTGAGCCACGGGAGAGAGATTTTTATAACGTCACAGAACTGCTCTGTCCTGAAACTCCAGAGCACATGAAGTAGTACAGTGCCAGTGATCAGCTGGTTTTATGAGGTGTTTATATAAGTATTTTATCACTCTCTAATGGAGATTAATGATGTGACTGTACCACAGCCAGCAACAAAAAATACTACATATAGAAGTGTTTTGAAAAGCCAGCAACGGCTCGGGGATGAGACTGGTGGCTCCCCCCCAAAAGGCTCATCACCACGTGGGGTCCAACCCCTCCACCTTGTCCAGAGGATGAGTGTCCCCACAGGACTGGCAGTCACCTCTCCACTCCACCCATTCTCTGTGTTTCCTCATTCCCAGCCTAACCCTCAGCTCATGCCCATCACTTATGGAAAGGATCGACCCATCTGGCTCCTGCTGCAGAAGCGCTGGCTCAGGCAGGAAAACATGCCAAAACCTCACCAAGCAACAGGGAAACATGAGCAGGTTTGGTCTTGGTGTTGCCCAGGCCGCCTCTGAAGAGCACTGGCTGTGCGAGGCAGGCCTGCCCCTCGCCTGCTGACAGCCCTGCGTTATCTCCCCTGCCATCCTTCCCATCAGCTCATTCTGCTTGGCTCTACCGGTGACTCAGTCTATTAAATGGGCGTCATATTTTATTACAAACCTGAGCTGATTAATTACATGCTGTTAGGCAAAGAAAAATGCAGGGCAGCTGTAGAGAGGAGTGGTGATGCAATGGAGGTGCAAACAGAAAAGCTGTCACTTCTGGAAAGGGAGAGAAGAGGATTAAAGAGCTAAACGTAACCAGAAGAGCTGCTTTCCTAAGTGGATCAGTCACTGGAGGCATTGGGAAAGCCTGGCCTCACAGGTCTGCTGCCATGGGAAGCACTGCCACCCATCACGCCAGTGCCTTGCAGCTTCACTTGCAGGCCTGGAGAGATGGGGAGCTCCTTGTGCCTTTTCAAAAGTAGTCATTGCCATCTGTGCTACTTAAAACAAAAAATGGTGATGCATTTTAGAAAAGATTTTGAAAGTTCTTTAAATGGGGAGCATCTGAGCTGGTATGGAGCATCTTTTGGTATGGATCCAAAAGAAGGAGAGTTTGGAAACTTCCCTCCTCTGCCCAGTAGTAAAGCAGAGGGAGGAAGTGCCCACTCATCCTGGCTTTCTGTTTGGGTCAGCATCATTAACTATGCAGTCTAATCAGGAAAGGACAAGGCACCTCTCCCCAGGAAAAGATGGAGAGTTCCTGGCAGCTCTGTGTCTCAACTGGCGCCTGTGGGAAGGGAGGACACACTCCATCCCTTCAAGGGGAAAAGCAAGCATGAGTGAGATGAGTAAGGCCAGGGAGGATGATGACTTTCCACTGCCAGATCTGTCTCTTGGGGCACAGGCTGGGATTGCCTGTCTTTCAAAAGAAGGCTCTCTCTCTCTCTCACACACACACACACACAAAAGCACCCTCTAAAAACAATTTGGAAATTTTGGGTCCAAGGCAAAGGGTTAGTGGTGTGGTTTAGGAAGCCAGGAACATCAGTAGATGAGAGCATGAATCATTCAAGAGGCCTTTTGCAAAGGGGAAGTCGGCAGGTATCACACTGAAATTACCGTGGGTAGCAGCTCACACCCTTCAAAGCGCTGGCTAAGCCAACTTATTTTTTGCTATACATGTTTGTTGCTCGCGCTTGAAATCACAAGGGAAAAAAACCACTTCTGCTTGCTCTGTAAAACAGCCTGTCTGCTTAGTGCTTGAGCTGGCACATCCCTGGGTGGTGGGTTCACCCTGGCTGGATGCATGGTGCCCACCAAAGCCACTCTATTACTCGCCTCCTCAGCTGGGGCAGGGGAGAGCAAATACAACGAACAGTTCGTGGGTCAAGATAAGAGCAGGGAGAGGTCACTCACCAATTACTGTCACGGGCGAAACAGACTCAACTTGGGGAAATTAGTTTAATTTATTGCCAATTAACACCAGAGTAGGGTAATGCAAAATAAAAACGAATCTTAAAACACCTCTCCCCACCCCTCCCTTCTTCCCAGGTTGAACTTCACTCCTGATTTCTCTACCTCCTCCCTCCCAGTGGCACAGGGGCACAGGGAATGAGGGCTGCAGTCAATTTATCACATGGGTTCTGTCTCTCCTTCCTCCTCAAAAGAGGGACTCCTTACACTCTTCCCCTGCTCCAGTGTGGGGTCTTCCAGGGGCTGCAGGTGGATATTTGCTCCAGCCACGGATCTCCATAAGCAGCAGGGGCACAGCTGCCTCACCATGCTCTGCACCACAGGCTGCAGGGGAATCTCTGCTCTGGCACCTGGAGCACCTCCTCCCCTCCTTCTTCACTGACTTTGGTGTCTTCAAAGTTGTTCCTCTCCCATATTCTCACCCCTCTCTGGCCAAAATTTGCTCCTGGGCAGTAAGTGTTCCTCCTTCTTAAATCTGTTATCCCAGCAGAGCTACCACCGTCACCAATGGTCTCAGTTTGGCCAGTGGCAGGTCCATCCTGGAGCTGGCTGGCATTGGCTCTGTCGGGCAGGGGGAAGGTTTCCAGCAACTTCTCACAGAAGTCACACCTGTAGACCCCTGCCAACAAAACCTTGCTGTGCAAACACAATATACCCTGTTTTACAATGTGTCCTAGTTTGGACAAATTTGGAGGAGAATATCCTCTGATAGAAGTCAGGTCGCAACCACCCCTCCCCCCAGGTTCAGGAAAAAATTTCNGTGTGGTCTCTCTCCTCCTCGGAGCTGGTCGGCGAGGGGCCACCCCCCCCAGGCCTCCGGGAAAATTCTCCTGATGTGTTCAGATGTTGTTGAAACAGTCCAGAAGAGAAGAAAAGAACAAAAAAACCAAAAATCCTAGGAAAACGAAATTCAACCCTCCGTCTCTCGCTGGGAGAAAAAGAGCCGAAGAAAAAAAAACCAAGAGATACACAGAGCGTATCTCCGTGTCCTTGAAACAACTGCTTTGAAACGTTTTTTTGTTTTCTGTCCTTCTCAGGCTCAGTTTAAAGGCACAGAAAAGATTGGTGGGCATAGGGTAGCGATAGGGGATACACATTATAAAGTCACCCCAAGACAAATGCCATATAAAAGTGGAGTAAGTGAGAGGGAAAAAATCCTCCCTTATGCACCACTACACTCTCAAAGCCAAACCCATGGACTCGCTAACTCTGGAGAGGCAGCACAAGCCTCCTGTGGGGTAGGTGTGTATTTGCAGAGCTCTCCGACAAGCCAGGGCTATGTGCACCTTGGGTCCAGTTCCTTAGAAAACCACCTTTCTCATTTGCTGATGCTGGGTAACTTCCTCCTGCAGCCCCACACTGTCTGGTAGGTGTCTCAGAGCCCTGGCTAAAACACAGCCAGAAATGGCACAGATTTTGACTGTGTTATTGGCAAACACAGGTGACTCACTGCTTTCAAAACAGCAGCGTTATCACTGTCTCTCTTACCAGAGAGCACAGGTTCTGTGTAACAAAGGAGCCCACAAAGAAATGTACGTCATCGTGTGCTGGGTGCATCCCTGGGCACTAGCACTGCAGCCTGGCATCACTGGAAAACCTTCAAAGCAATTGCAAATATCATTGGATTAGGGAATGTAAAATTTTAAAAATGGTTACACACTTCTTGTAGATTTTTTACTTCAGGAAATAAATTAAAAGAAAAAAGCTTTTTCAGCAATGCTATTCTCTCATGTGTCTCATCCTTTACCCTGCCTTTGCCTCTTTAATACTTTCAGCCAGCTTACTAAGTGATATGCCATATGTTTGCATAGAACTGTAGAGCAATGTAGCCTAGGAGGTCTCTCTGGTGACCTTCTGACTCAATTTCCTGTTGAGGTCAAGACCAGTTCCTAATGACCAAGAAGCTCCTCGGATAACCCCTTCCCATTACTGAAAACGTGCCTTACCAAATATTCACTCTTTGGGCAACCCAGGGACAGGGGAGAAGGGGTCAGAGGTGTCCCAGCTGTTAGTGGAGAGGGTGAACCATGGAGAATCTGAAGTAAGAGGTTAGGGAGAGGGTTTGAGGCTCAACTGGCCCATCTTTTACCGACCTGCACGTAGAGACAGTCTGGTTCTCTTTTAGATCATGACAAACAGAGAGCCAGCTACTCGCTGGAAATAATGGTGATTCCCAGCAAAAACTGCAAAGCTTCACCCACCAGGATGGTTCAGAAATTGAAAATTCAGAATTTGGCATAAGAACGGGGCATATGAGGCCCAACTCCAGGAGCCATGGCCAAAAGCTCCACAACAAAAGATGTTAAAAAAGAGATGAACTTACAACATTCCACCAGGAGAGGCCTGGAAGCCTTTTAAGCTGTAGGTACAGGGACCTGTATTTTTTATTAAATATCCAACAGACCAGCATAGAACTTGTGCCCCTGAAGAGAAACAGGACATACAAAGGGGAAAACCTGATAGAAACCTGAAAAACAGCAGGCAGCAGCGACATCCTACTAAGGAGAAGGGTGAGAAGAGGTAGACAGATAAACACAGATTTCTGTCATGCCTTTAGAAAGAAGCAGGATCATATTTTCAGGCATAATGAGAAAGGTGTTATTTTTTTAGCTGCTAAGTTATAAGTGAGGACATTAAAAATCTGTATTAGACATAAACAGGTTTAAGTCTTGCTACATACTCAGAAGGCCTGGAAAATCTGCCAAGGATATAATTGACCTACTCATCTTCATTTTGAGAACATCCTGATGTACCAGAGAAATTCCTAAAGTCTTACAGTGCATTAGCATTAAGCCACTGATAAAAAGCATAAAGATGAGCAGGCTAATGGTAAAACATTTAGTCTGACATCAACCAAGACAAACTGACAAGACTGATGACAGAGGGATTGGACTGACAGATGACGGGAACAGAAACGAATGCTGCTCAACACTTCAGTGAAAACGTTACTGGTAAGTTGTATCAGAAAGAGCAGATAACTCTGGATGGGCAGGGGAGGAGGGAAAAAGTGAGAAACAGCAGAGGGGACACCAAGGGCAGAGGAGGAGAAGGAGGTGGGCAGGGGAGGAGGTACTCCAGGAGCTGAAGCAGATATCCACCCCATTGCTTATGCTCCACACCAGAGCAGGTTTATCCTGAAGAACTGCAGTCCAGGGAAGACCCCATGCTGGAGCAGGGGAAAATAATGAGAAAGAAAGAGAAGCAGTTATGGACTGACACCAGCTTCCATTCCCACATCTCCCTGTGCAGCCTGGGGGTAAAAGGAAGTAGTAGAAGAGTTGGGGAAGAAGTGGGAAAAGAAAGGTATTATTTTAATGTTTATCTTTGTTTCTCACTACCTGAATCTATTTCAATTGGCAACAACTTAAAATATTTCCCCCCACGTCCATCAAGTCTAGTCTGCCTGTGATGCTAACTGGCAAGTTACCAAGCTCCCTGCCCTCCCTGTGACACAAGACCTTTCTCACACATTTTCTGAGGGTGGGGTGTGAGTGAGTGAGCAGCTGGGAGGGATTTTGGCTCTTTGGGAAGGCTAACCCACCACATACAGACCATGGGAAGCAAAAAGCAAATGCACTAACTAATTTAGAAAAAAACCCCAGATGATTAATAAAGCTAATAAATAAAGGGTAAGGAGGCCAGTCATGGGGATATATTCTTGCTTCTCCCAGGAGCCTGTCCTTGGATGCCATAGGTCAGGGGCCCACTGCCATCTCAGGCTATTCCAAAAACTAAAATTGAATGCCATTGGCAGACTGATTTTCCTTACAGGTATTTTTGGCCTTGTACACATCTACTAGGTTAAAAAAAAAAATCAAGCCGTTTGTCTTGAAGTATTGATTTTTAATCTCGTTTGCCCTTTGTGTTTGGTTTAACTAGAGCGAAGGAGCTCTTGTAGGGGTTTGCAGCCGTTTGCATGTGCTGTGCTTACTGTAATCCATCCCCTGTGTACCTGAACCATGAACACAAGGCTTTCTTCCAGAGAGCTGCCGCCAAGGCTCCAGGGGCCAATAAAGAGCTGAGCTATGTTTTCCAAAATCTCCACTAGAGGGTACTCAATGACCTCCTAGTGGAGACGGGTTTGCGGTCTAGCGGCTGGGAGAGGGAAGCCGAAAGAAAATGTCCCTGATCGATGCATTAACAATAGCAGAGCACAGTGCAGCACCGGAAAGCACCCTAAGTAGGATTTTCGGACCATCAGGACCATATTTGTACCACAGCTCCAGTGGCCCCAAACTGCCAGATGGAAATGGAGCAATGGGAAACGGGGGTTTGTTGCCCTTTCCTGCGAAGTGTGAGCCCGTATTCAGTCCCACTGTGCCACTGGATGTGGGGCTGGCTGAAGCCCAATTCACATACCCGTGACAGCACATTGCTGGGATGTCTTCCTTTCTTTCCTTCTTTTGCTGTCTGACCTGCATTTGGGATGACCTCTGTGCAAGCTGTTTTGACATAGCTGAGGTTTCCTGCGAAAAAAAATGTGCATTTTTTCATACTGCTGGCCATTGAGAGAGTTGATGTGGGATACTGTGGTATAACCACCCATCTCATCAAACAGCAGTGATTGTCATTCAACAGTGATCTATTTTTTTTTTTGTTGTTGTTGTTAATCAGTCATGATCAGTTTAAATGGCTAGCTGGTGTCTGGGGGTTTTTGCTAGAAAATGAGAAAATTTTGCCATGCAAGTAAGACAAAAACAGAGGCTTTATAAACCCACCAAATCCCCTGGTCCCACATTTCTAATTGTTTTATTCCAGGCTTTTATTTCCCCATTAAATGCTACAAAGGACATGTAAAATGATAGGCATGGCCTCAGAATGCTGGCCCTGCAAGGATATGCCATTCATCTTTTGCCTTCTGCTTCCAACAAATCAATAATAACACTCTTATTTCAGTGTTGAAAGAGAAGATTTTTACTATCCAGCAGGACATCTGAGTTATTGACCTTGAACACTAATCAGTATGTTTGAATGTTCTCACCAGGTTTAGAGCTGAGGCTAAAAAAAAATCTAATTAAATCAGCAGGGGGCACGATTTCTTCCAAAAATCACAGGATTATCCAGCCATGTGCTGGGTATTCTTTCTGTGTCACAGAACAGAGCTGCCCACCAATGCGATTTCTAAAGATCTAATATGTTTCTTCTGAGTTAACCTGTTCGGGCCCCGAACTTTCCCACATGGAAACCTCAGTCCTTACTGACATAGCTGGTGCCTGCAAAGGGATCCTCTGCCCTAGCAATGGGTCAGTCCTCCAGGGCATTGCTTAAAGCATCCTGGAGTCCTTTTTCTTCTTTTCCAGAACATCCAAATTTCCTGGGGACCACCCAAGCCTTGGCTGCTTTACCATTAGCCTGCAGAATGCTGAAGAAGTGCTGATTCACTGCCATGGGTCAAGGGGACCAAGCCCGAAGGTCCTGGTAGGATGCAGGAGTCTTGCCTGCACCCCTGAAATCCTTCTTAGCAATAAGCAAACAGGAAACCCTTCCTCCCCAATATTTAGCTTGCTCCGCATTATGTCCCTTTGCAAATACTCTATTGAAATACACCTTCAGACCAGATCCAAAACTCAGGGATAAAGCAGAGGTATGGTCAAGGGTAACAGTAGGTGAATAGATTTTATCTACTTTTAGTTCAGGATAACAAAATTTCCCCATTTCTCTAGCACACCGGCTGTGTGTACTTGCCATTTCTTTACCAGTTACACCGCTGGATGATTTTCACCTGCAGAACAGGCAGGGAAAAAACAATGAACATGCAGAAGGTGGTCAGCAGGATGGTGCTCTAAGGTGCAACACCGTCAGGTCTGATGCCCACAGCAGTACGGACAGATAACAAAAGCAGCTGTCTAATAAGGACGTATCCTAATTTTCTGTAAGTCACCTCGGATACTTGATCCAAAGGCTCATGACATTTTCATTGGAAATTCTCATTCAGACTCTGTCTCAAGTTCTTGGAAATTCAAGTTCACCTTCAGTCTTTGATCAATAGAGAAGAGGATTTTCTCCTTGGCATCAATGATTGTACATAGATTTGGAGGCTCAGATTGACTGAATTTGCTTTGTCTTGCTATAAAAATTGGCAATAAAGACACAACTATATGAGTCAGTCAAAGTTCAGAATACAGAATAACCCTAAATGAGTGGCTTGTCATGGTTCATAAAGCAACATATTAGTTATTTTAATAATTACACCATGTCTTTTTGTTTCATGCAGATCCCCTGCCTTCACTCTAATCAGGCCCCTTTGCTTCAGCACTGGTCGCCTTTCACGTGCATCTCTCCCCTTCTGGCTTTTGGACACCTCAGAAAATGAAATGGAGCGGGTAAAGGGCCTGTTTGGGCTTTGTTGCACAAGTCTGAGTGACAATACAATATTTTGGTTTCTGCTAAGAGGCTGTCAGGAGGAAATCTGCATGCTCAAGCAGACTTCCCAAAAGACAAAAATACTTCATCTTTGCTGCTTCCCCAGGGAATACGCAGGTGTGGATTAAGGGACACCCACCCTCTTCTGATCTCAGGCATAAGTCAGGTGCTCTGAAGTGGACATATCTTACTGTCAGTTGCTAAAAAACCTTAGTGATGCAATTTTAAAGAGCTATTAAATGCTGAGGAAAAAAAAAATATACAAGCAACTATTTTCCACTTGGGAAATGTTTTCCAACCATGTTTAATGAAAAGGCAGAGGGGATAGAAAGCGGGCTGCAAAAAATCTCTTTTTACTTTGCCCCCAGTGCCCCCAACAAATGCACATGTAACTCCCCTCCTACACACATATGTGTCGACAACTTCCTTGGGACATGCATGTCTCTGTCTCCTGACTAGTCAAGACTTGCAGATCAGGCAGAGGGATGCTTATGCCTGCCCACAGCCCCTCTGGCACTTCATTGTAGACATTTGTTCTAAATGGGCTGACTGGGCTGGAATGCTCAGTAATGTGGTGTGAGCCAACTGGAGAAGTAAAGGCCACAGGAAAAGTCAATTGTCCCATCAGCCAACACTGGCAACTTACTGTCTGGGTATTCCCAAGAGGGGAATAAATGAGGACAACACACACAAACAAAAGCCTGAAGTTTTTAGCTTCAGGGTTAAGGAGAGGAACAGATGTTTGGTATTTGCCCACCATAAAATCCATACATCTCAAATAATGGATATAACGTAAAGGCAGACACTGATCTCTTCTCTGTGGTGACCAGTGACAGGAATGGCCTGAAGCTGTGTCAGGGGAGGTTTAGGTTGCATATTGCTGAAAGGTTCTTCACCCAGAGAGCGGCTGGGCACTGGAACAGGCTCCCCAGGGAAGTGGTCACAGCTCCAAGCCTGACAGAGTCCAAGAAGTATTGGGACTTGGGTACATGCTGTGACTCCTGGGGATGGTGCAGGGCCAGGGGTTGGACTCAATGATCCTTGTGGGTCCCTTCCAGCTCAGCACATTCCATGATTCTGTGAATATTTATGTGTTCTTTGTAGCTTTTGAATATTTCCTTATATCCAGACCATTGCAGTTTCTTCTCTGAGGTGGCTTCTACCAGTGCACAATCTTACCAAAGGCTGCACAAGCATTTAAACCCCTTTTTGACCCTGGCTGTGGCAGCTGGCTGGTCTGTGTTAGTGTCTCTCTTGGGAGGCTGCTCAGGGGAGGACATACTTCTGCAACGGTGGCTGAAAAGTCAGTTTGTGCTCTGCAGAGTCTCCATGAGACAGAACAAGTGTTGAAAGTTGGACTGTTCTTTCAAGATGAATGGAAAGCCTCCAGCTACTTCTGCCTCGAGGTAGAAGTAAGAAGAGCTTTTTCCTGAGTTCATTTTTTTGCTACCCTTCTCTGAAGACCATCAGTTTCAACCTCCTGTTTAAAGATTAGGCGACCAAAACTGTATAAAGCACTTGAATACAGGAGGACTACTGATCATGAAGTGATATTTTCTCATTTCTCTATCCCAGTCCTTTCTGTGTTGTGCTGAAGAGGCCTAGATCAGAGCCTGCTGTTGGATCATAGTCCCTAAGGTTCTCCACATTTTCTCCAAAAAAGGCAGATTCACAAAGAGATTAAAAAGGGGACAGGACAGCTCAACATATTTCTGTGAGGGCTCATTATCTCATACTGACAACAGCCAATTTTCTCTGTTATCTTGTTTCATAAGTGCCTTTCTTTTGCCAGTTTTTCCTGGCGTTTCCCTAGTTCAGGAAAGATAGATTTACCTAAAAAAATGCTGTCCTCTGCAAATTTTTAACTCTGTGCTCTGTACTTTTGAGGTCTCTAAATGTGTTTTTAAATGGTTGACAGGATTGCATTTTTCCAGTCTCTTATTTCAGTTTCTGCTTTTACAAATACGTGTTTCACCTTTTCTTGTTTGCTTCAGTTTTGTTTTCCCCCTGTAAAAAGCTGAAGAAATCTCTTCTACATAGGCCCTGATCCTTAGCCAAAATCATAGCTGGTATGTGATGTGTGGGTAGATATACAAACTCTTGAAAGTCTCTGTTACTTATATCATGCGAATCACTTCCCATTTCACTCTTTATTTAGCAAAATTTAATGGCACTGCTTGTTTTTCAGTGTTTCAATATGTTTCTCAGTAAATGTTTAGTACAAGATGATCATCATGTAAAATACTTAAGAAAGCCCAGATCTGTGCTTGAAACCTGTGTGGCAACCAGTCTTTGGCATAAAGATATACATATATATTTACACACACACACTGTATACATACACTGCATATCTCATGTATCCTCCAAAAGAGAGCCACTGCATCCAAGCTGTCCACGGGAGCAATGCCACTGGGAGCAGCAGAGATTAGCCAAGATATTTCCTGGCAATGTCCTTGCTTTTGGGGGAGAACAAGCATGTTGAGGAGGAGCAAACCCTGGACTTTACACCATGGTGCTCACACCTTTTTCACACCACTCTTAGGTGTCACCCACACCTGGGATTGCTACATCTTAGCGACCAATTTGGCAGTTCAGGGCAAGAGCTCCAGGATCTAGAAACCAAAAGGAGAAGCAGCACGGTGGGGAGGGGAGTTGGGCAGGCTGAATCTCATGGGGACTCCTCTTGGTTTTGGAACCCTGCAGCAGAACAGCATTCCCTTAGATATATTTTTTCCCAATTTTAAAACCTGAGGTTGTTAAGCTGGCACTCATCACACGCACCCGTTGCACTAAATTTTTGAAGCAAAACAAGTGCTATTACAGCAGAGATGGGTTTCTTGCTCTACTAGATTATGTCATCATATTGATGTATGGACACCCAGGAACGCATCTGTCTTGATTTACTCATTCCTAGTGGGCAATGCTCTCTTTGTTTTCCAACTTCTCAGCAATGCAGGCCATTAATTAAAATGTATGGCTCTCTCAAGTGCTATTTTAATTGCATTTCAAGTCCAACTTAAAGGGCTGGTAAATAATAAAACTGGGTATTATGTCCATTTTGAAATGCTGAGAGATATAGGGGGAACAGACAACTCCTGCAATTAATCTGCAGCCCCACACTGCTCAATTCCTGAGCGTGCCATTTCTTTGATTAATGGATGTTATTTTATTTCTGTAAAAATCAACAATTTTAATATTGTTTTCCGTCAGAAACTATTTGTGCCTTGCTTGTGGATTAAAGAGAAACTTCTTTAGTATGTCTCCCACTTGCTGGTGAAATCATTAATCAGAGCAGCCTCTCCTGACCTGGAAGGACAGGCGCTGTTCCAGGCACATTGGATGCATGTGGTTCGGTTGCATCCTTGTTTGTGACTGTATTACTCCATTGCCTGCCCTGCACTTCCTCCTCAAGGAATCTCTCCCGATCTTTTCTTCTCATCTTCCTTCTCCCTTTACTTTTCCTCCTCCCACCCATTTCGATTGGATGGGCTGTGGGGAAAGCCCATATGCCCACCCAGGGCAGCCTCAAGTGCTGCAGGGGAGCTCCAACAGCCAGGAGATGGCAAAGGCTGAGTGCCCCATTAGCCACAGTAACAGGGTAGAGGTTTGCACCTCAAGCTCCCAAACCTGGTAGGACCATTAATACCTTCACTCTCATATTCTGTGATCAAACCCCACATTTCCAATGGTCCTCCTGCCACCTCCTCCTGCCCCACAGATGCCAGGACCCACTGCAGAGGGAACATCTCCGCAGGGAGATAAGAAACCCCCAGAGGTATGTGGCAAGACCTGGATGTCACTGTCATCTGATGTGGCCCCTTCCATAGGGATCTCCAAGCAGCTTGTCTCATTCCCCCTCACCATTCGTCAGCAGAGCTCTAAACTTTCCCTCCTTGGTCAGTATTGTCTTATCAGGGTTTTCTCTTGATAGAGAGATTATGTAATTACGTTCTAGTTGAACAGCTGCACCCTACTTCTGATCACTACTGACTCCATCAGAAACACCTCCCATCCATATGCCACTTTTCTCTCTTAGCAGGAAAATCAGAGGAAAGTTGTGGGATTGAAAGCTCTTCTTAGACCTCACAGTACCTTTTCAATACTACAGGTACCAAATATACACGTATATATTTAAAATAAAGGAAGAGCTTTCCAATAAGTCTACTTCTTGCTCTTTGTACCACTTGCTTCTCCAGCCTCACTTCTTTTGGCTTGGCTGGTGCAAAGCAGCTGGAACCCACCCTCAGACTCAGCCCATCCCTGCAGAGAGGTTTTCAGGACTGGGGCAAAGCTGTACAATCTGCTTGCAAATACAGCAGAGGAAGGCTTGCCAAGCAGTTTACTTTCTGCCAAGGAGGTGCTTCTGGCTTCAGGAAGCTCCTGATTGTTTCTGTAAGCTGGGACATGACATGGGTGCTGCTGGCATGATCAGCAGTTGTGTTTCAGCTCCAGCTTGCCTCTGTGAACTCAGAAACCAGCCTTCCTCTTACCCATTTCCAACAGGTCACTGACAGCATTTCACAGCTTCACAAAGGGATGGTAATTTGCAAAGAGTTTCAAGCGGCTGAAGGTTATAGAGGATGAAGAGGCACATCCTCTTATTTTAAAGTCAGTATATTGATACGTGTTTGTGGGAGCTGTAGATTCAACAGAAGTCACTGTATTCATTCCTTCCCTGCTTACGTGTCCTGAGCATAGCAGACATATCTGCCTATTGATTTCATATTCATATACACAAATATTAGGGTTCCTAAATCATGGTTGTAGAGGAAATGTTTTTCTTTACTAACTATTAGCCTGAGAGTGGCCCATTTGGATGCAGCTCACTCTGCACCCTCATGAATTTTATAACACTCCTAGGAATAAATAGATTAGCCCTGTGTTTAGGAGGGCAGCTGGTATCAAAAAATGATGAGCAGATGAAGAGAGACCACTGACTTTGTCAAGAAGAATCTGTGTGATACACATAAGAGAGCTGAAATGGGGAGCGCCTAATGCCTGCCATGACATCCCATTACCAAGTGTCTGCCATGCTTATGACACACAAACGAGGTGGGGTTAACAGGTTTCATGTCAAACCCTAGAATCCTCATGCTGGGTCTTCCCATTTTTCTTTTGAATCACGGACCTTTAGACCATTTTGGCAGACAAAATTACTAATTGTTTTTAAAACGTCCTGTTGCAACAGATACTTCTTTGTATAATAGCTTTGCTGCCAATTTCATTGCTTGTACCATAACATTTGCTCTGACCTGACACCTATCTGTTCCCTGGTAAAGCTTGTGCCCTTCACTGGAGAAGAGCATTCCTGACTTAGACAGTAGCAGACTCCTGATTTATTGAGATTTCCTCACCATCTTTTATCAAGGTGAACAAGAGTCAGCTAATACAGAGAAGAGCATGCCCAGTACTTACTAGACAGTTTTAATTTGTCTAGTATTCCTTTAAATATTTTAATCAGATGAGTGCAAGGGGGAAGCTTGGGCTCATTAATCGGTACACTGAAAATGTTCATGGATAAGCTCCTGAGGGAAGAATTGCAGGATGTGGGTTATTTTAAGCAGCATTTGCCTGCCTATGCAGAACTGAAAATGCTTGTGATCTACAACACTTGACAAATAAAAATTTGAGCAATTACGTGAAGACAAGAAAACCTGTGTATTCTGTGCTGAATTATAAATCACGCTGCATGGACAGGTGCAAGGGAGCAATTGCACTGGCTAACAAAAGGCCAAACAAGTCTAATTACATAACAATGGCCTCAAAACCAACTTTTAATCTCCTCTCAGACCCTCATCACTATGAGGAAGGGAAAATCTTTGAATTTTTAATTCACCATCAAGCATTTAAAATGTATTAAATAAATTAAACACCCAGGAGCCTTAAGAACTTAAAACCTGTGCTATTTTGGACAAATCAAAGTTGGCTCTGAATAAATGTTAGTTTCCCTTTCATATGTTGCCTCTTAACTTGGTAACATGTAATCCCAAATCCTTTCCCAGGGCAACGCACCTGGGCAGCTTCGGTTGCACGAGTCAGATGCTGATGTGGGGCACAGTCAAATTGCTTGAGCCTATGCTAGATAGATGTGTAGGGTTACTGAAACCACATTTTAGGTCAATGATTATCCATAACTTATCAGCTGATTTACCTACTGACAACACCAGCTGCACTGCTCGCCAGGCTGCCATTTGACAAAAGTTCTCTTTGATGGCTCCTGTTCTGCCCTGTCTCAGCGATCCCAACCCCATGTTCCTCCTCATTGCTGCCTCCCAGCTTTTGTGGGACCATAAAATGATGCTGATAGAGATCTTAAATGAACCTCCTTTAATGGATTCTCTTAGCCAGATCGATTCCTCAGTGTGGCTCACTGTATGGCCCCAGATGCAGAAGTACTGCTGTGATTTTTCTCACTAGCTGTAAGATTTGGGCTGGCCCTCACAACTTCAGCCTCCCCCACGTTGCCTGAGTGATACTGGACATTGGTTACAACCCACAAGAATCCATGTTAGAGGTTTTCTCAGCTGTAATTTCCAGCCCAATTTAGAGGCACTTGAAAGAAGCTCTTTGGGATGTTTCTATAGAAAGGAGCAGCTTTGGGACAGCTTCTTCTGACCAAAACCAGGACACACTCCAAAATGAACTGGACAGTACCATGGGTCCCAACTGGGACCGTGTAGCCTTCAACCCACAGAGCCAATGATAGGATGGGCTGACAGAGAAGAACCACTGGATCTGGGAGTCCCTGGAAAACGCTCCCAATTTCCCGCAGGAGTGGTGTGGGAACATACACACCTGCTCACTTACACCTGCATTTCCACAATGACAACAGCAAGCTCACATCAGCTTCAAAGCCAAGGGAGGGAGACTGGGAGACCCTTTTTTAATGCTGTGGTGTTGATTTTACCTGGTTTTTTTCTTTTGAACACCCCCACACCTTCACTGCAGGCTGCAGAAAGGAGCTTCTCCAGGAGAAATCCAGAATTACTGTCAAGGAATTCAAAACAGTTGATTGGCTCTTATGACAAGAGCTAGTATTACCTTTCTCTAAAGTCTTGAAGAACCTTAATTTTTAAGCTTCTAAAATTTGCTGTAAATGCTGGGCAGTGATAAAATGGGCAACAAAACCACAGCTGAAACATTTGGACAGATGAGCCTCTATGATGTACAGCTTTAATGACACATTATGGAGGTTGGCAATATGGTTATAATTAATGGATTTAGGTAAAGTACTAGATTTCTACTTAAATCCCAAGGATTTGTTATAAAGAAATATTTGAAACCTCCAATAGCCTCTTCAAAAATATGTCATAGCCTGACTGCTTATGCATGGGTATTTTATTCATGATGATGCAGGTACCTTAATGTTTAGAGACACCAGATTCATGAGCGACATTGGACATATTACAGAAAAATTCATTCCCAGAGATTTTGTATGAACTGTGGGCACAGAGGGGATGAAGGTAATTGTGAGACAGTGTAAAGTGGCACAAAAGCAAAAGTCATGTTCTGCAGCTGCAAAAAACATTTCAATTGTTGCTTTGGAGACATCTTGATACTGCAGTTGTGACCGCGAAATCAGCTGAGGTTTAGAAGAGAATAACACGGTAGAAGGATAAGAGGATTTTGTGGGCTGCAATTTATTTATTTGAACATTTCATTGCTCAGAACTTACCCCCAGAGCAATCTAATATCGCCTGGAATAATGGTCCACATAGACTCAGCTCAGCTCCATTGTATACCATGATTTAAAGAACAAAGACAACATCTTAAAGGGTATTTTGTTACTGCTGCTCTAACACAGCTAAAAAAATAACATTAGAGAGGTTAGAGATGCTGCTTGATAAAATGGCTTTAGGCTCAAAGAGGGTAGATTTAGATTTGATATACTGAAGATATTCTTTACTGTGAGGGTGGTGAGGGCACTGGAACACGTTGCACAAAGCTTGTGGACGCCCCATTCCTAGAAGTGTTCAAGGCCAGGCTGGACAGAAATTTAAACAACCTGGTCTAGTGAAAGGCATCCCTGCCCACAGTAGGGGAGGTAGAACTAGGTGATCTTTAAGGTTCCTTCCAATCCAAACCATCAGGGTCGTTGTTTTCCATTTGCAGTGTCCTTCCCATTACTCCTCACCTATATTCCCTTTACAGAGAGACGGTGGTTGTTCTAGTTTGAAAACAAACCAGTGGGAGGCACCAAGTCAGAATAACAATTTAACAGGGAAATAATAATAATGATTAAAAAAAGTAAAGGCAGAAAAAAAACCAGTGGGTTAAACTGACAGAGTCAGGATACAACCTGACACCCTGTTGATCAGGGTGGCAATAGCAGTCCAGTAAGATGGTGACTGCAGTCCTCCTGAAGTGGTGGATGTGGCTCTGTCGAAGCGGCGGTCCGGTCGAAGGGTCTGCTCTTCCTCAGAAGGTCCAGTGGTGGCTATGTAGCTCCTGTCCTCTGGGAAATACAGTGGAAAGGGTATCTGCGATGTCCAGAGCCTCAGATTATATGCAGGATGGAACGCCTGGCTCCTCCCCCTGGGCGGAGCATCCCACAATGGGATGATGAGTCATGAGGCCAGGTGTTGATGGGCTCATTAACAGAAGATAATCCGGGGGGGAGTTATCTCTGAGTCATGTGGCAAGGCATTGATGGGCCATTAGCAGAAAGATAGACTGGAGGGAGGAGGCCAGGAAAACACTACCCCACCCGGTCCTAACAACTCATGAGAATGGTAACAGAATATACTGCAACCCAGGACAGTGGTTCACCCCATGTCTCTGATAATATGCCGTAGTCGAACCGTCTGCTATGCCGCAAAGGTCAAGTTTTCATATCTCCCACACCAGAAAGCACTGAGTTGATCAGACCTGCAAAAACCCAGGGTGAACACACCCTGACCTCTGCAGTCTGGGGCAAAGGGAACATGTCACACAGCTCTTGCCTGGGTGTCTAACCCAACTTGCCCTGCTCCCTCTGTAGGGTAGAATATGGCAATAGAGAGTCTACATCACCCATTGCTATCTTCTTCTATGGTCTGAACAGGCCCCTTTGTGACTACTGGCTGCTTCATATTTATTTCTCTACTAATTAATAAAGCAGGATACTTGAAAACAGAAAGTTAGGATCTCAGCTCTCTGTAGTTTTGCTTTTGCTCTGTTGTTTGGGGTCTCATTCCAGACGATGGAGATGCTTTCTTCTGCCACCAAAAATCTAGTTCGTTGTGCTCATGCCTGTGAGCAGGCTGCAGGAGTCACAAGGAGGATGGAGATGGCCCCTTTTGTTTCACTGGGATACTGAACCCAAGGTACCAGAAGCCATGGTCCCAGTCCAGTGCCTTGGATGTCAAAAAGGACAGGGAATAATACCCAGCTAGAGCATCTCCTTCTGACTTCAGGTAGGGCAGGACTTTGTCACTTCCTGAGGGAAAGTGCCTCAGGGGGGTTTGGGGGGGGGCTCTTAAGTACACACATGCTTGAGCAAGATTCCTCCTCTCTCATGCCCTTGCAGTAAGCTCGCCTCAGGCCAGCCCCCTGTAGGATGCTCGAACACTGTGCCTCAGAAAGGCTGGAAGCAAGACCAGCAGTGCCTCTCTGCTGCTGCAGGCATGTTGTGAAGATAAGTTAATTAATGTTTGTGAAGCAGGCACATTATGGGGTAATGAATGCCACAGGAAAAAATGTATTAGGAAATTAGCATTTGAGATCAGGGCTTGGCTAGCATGCAGTAAATAAGGCCTGGAGCCACAAGTTCAGCAGCAAGGCAAAACAAAATACTGAGAAGCTTGGTCCCAAAGCAGGGCTGGTACTTCCTCAGTTCAGAACCAGGCTGCAGCCCAGTGGAAAAACCAAGCAGGAGCATCGAGGGCCTGGCACAGGCAGCAGCGCTGCCCAAGAGGGGCCACTGCTTCTCCTCGGAGTGCTTTTAATGCAGCTCCACCTGCATGTGGCTCTCTGTGAGTGTGTGTGCGATGGCATTACCCAAGGAGAAGCAAAGCAAAGCGTGCTGAGATGAAGCTGCAACCTCCTACTCCCCACGAGCCAGGGGACAGTGCCAGATGGTGCTGGAGGTCCGCAGCAAGATCTGGCACTGGGATTCTCTGTATTCCCATTCACATCAGGGCTGTCACACAGCCTTAAGCACTGTTGGAAACTTATGCAAGAGAGGGTAATTTCAGCCTTCATCCTGTAACTAGTGTTTTGTTTGCTGAAGGGGCTGAGTGGGGACATGAATTCCAGCATAGAAATGTATTTCTGTGATGACGAGAGCTCGCGGTGAGTTAATCATGCCAGCAGCATACTTTGCGCTATTACCCAGCAGCCTTTGTCTAACTACCACAGCATTTTATTAGACTTGGAGCTCTCCCTTGGAAATACTGTTTGTATGAAGAAGGGGGGGAAAGAAAAGTGTTGTGACTGCAGTGAGCCAGATGTCCTGATTTACCTCTCATGGAAACCTGGCTATCTAAAATGGTCAAGGAAATATCATAGAGGTGCCTCTGAGATTTATTCAGAAGCTTAATGTGAAAACCACATTTAAAATCAGAGAGCGGAGGAAGGGAGAAATACTCTAATTTAAGTCATAAAAGAACACAGATTTGTTTCTATGTCAATCTCACATGCAGGGGGACATAGAGCTTCCACTGGCACCTCAATGCCAGCATGGAGTGGATGTTAAAGGCACATAAATACCTTCTCAGCAAAAGCTCCGGCTGGATTTAAATCCAATGAAGCCAGCTTTTGGGAGGAGTGCTGAGAGGGCAATAACAAATGATTCTATTAGCATTAATGCAGTCAGCTTGTGCTATTTATAATGTAAATATCATCTGAGTATAAAAATTGCCTTATTGGCAAAACAGAGGTAAAATTCCCATTCATCACATTTTAAAATAGCCTAATCACACAATATGTATTTGGTTACTGTAAATGAACGATGTTCTTAACATAAAGATGATTAATGTTGGGCAGGTATCTGTTATGATTTTCTGCTGACGGAAAACATAAATATTTTGGCCCAAACAACAAAACTCTGAGTGTATAAGTAAGTGTTTACATTAATCCACCAAATAATTTCTATTCCTGCAGGGATTAGGGCCTTTAAAAGCACATAAAGGAAATAGGATTTTATCTTATTTACTTGAAGATTGAAACATACTAGAAAAGCCATACACACACTTAGGTTTTCACACTGTTGCAGCAAACAGCCCCAGGGGCTTGAATTACACCAGTCCAAGCATAAAGCCTGACCGCTATCTCCAGTCCTCAAATACTGGCATTGTTTTGATTTGGGATACTCCGATGCTTTTATTATTCAGATGATATTCTTCCAACGTAGTCAGCAGAAGAGCAGCCAGAAGGTGAAGGAAAGAACATTTTCTGGAGCAATTATGTGAAATAATAAAAATATCTCCTTCCCGAATGCTGTTTGACTGTAGGACTGTGCAGCAGATGTAACCCCCAAAGAACAGCTGCCCAACCTCCTGTGCCTGACCCCAACACATATGGCACAGGCTCTGTCCCAGTCACCGCTATCCCACCCTCCTGTGTTTCCTCTGGGGACCTCATGCACAGCTAGAAAGAGACTGATGCCACTAAGTTACTCAGAGCTTTATGTCCCATCTCATCAATGGGAGGGTTTTCAAACCAGCTATTTCCCCACTTGCCTTGTCTTCAAGATCCTGCTAACCCAAGAAACTGCCGCAGAACCTCTCTGCTGAGCCAAACAGAAGACACAGGTGCTCACTGAACATACAGAAGCATGGTTTTAAAACCCTGGCTTCCCCAGCTCAACCTAAAACGCTCATCCTTAAAAAATACCTTATTCCCTGGTCATTGATGAGGGTGAACCTCCCCACCAGAGCACATGCTGCTCTGCCTTAGGGATCGCTGACACAGAACGTGTCCGCCAGGAAACTGTTCTTTACATCATGACTCAGACTATAGCATGAAAAATCAATTCCAACACATTATGTCGTTGCAAGTAGGGCAGCTTATGCACCTACTTACCTTACCTCATCCCACCCCTACATTTTTAAATTCCTCTTTGAAAGCTGCTGGCTTTCGGCATTCAGCTGGAAGTTATGCCAGAATTTATATCACACATGGGTAGAAAGCAGTGTAAGTTTATTCATGGCCAGTTTGTATCACTTGTTCTTGTGCCCATGTAGTCTGTGCTCGAATAACTCTATTCAGGGAGTCCCAGGAGGGATGAGAGCCCCATCAGGGATTCTTTCTCTCCCATTTTAACTCATTATTCTCATAAGTAGGGAACAAAGTTTGACAGATACCATGAGTATCACACAAAACCAAATCGTTCACACAAATCACTTGGAATTATTTTGATTTCAAATAATGCTCGGGAACAGTGAACTATTGTTCTGAAATTCATGTCAGAATAAAACAGCCCTTAACACCACTGTACTGCTCTAGACAGTGACACTTAGAGGCACTTGCTCTACAAACTACCATGCCTTGTAATTCTCCCTTCTGTGCCACTGAGTCTCCCACTAATTCAAAGGACTCAGCACAACTCAGTAGGATAAGCAAGGCCAGCTGGCAATGATGTAAGTAAAAATAGCAGTGAGTGATGCCCCCTCTCCATTTTGAGCATGCTGTTGTTCCCCTGCTCAGTTCTCAGAAGAGGCTGAAAACTACCCACAACCAGGCCCCACACCTGCTTTTTAAAAATGCAGCATGTCACATTCCCCTGAACCAACAGGGTTGTGCAGAGCCCAGAGCCAGTGCCCGCTTCAGACAGCACACAGATGTGCCTGGTGAGGCCACCACATACCTGAAAAGCAGACAGGACCCTGGAGGCACCTGAGCCTCCCTTTGCTGCATCAGCCCTCCACAGAATGGTTCTTCCAGGGAACCATTGCTGGTACTGAAGTGGAGTTTGTCATGGATCTCCTGCAATTCCCAACCCAAAGATTTTCAAAATCTTCTTTATCATGTGGATCACCATTATGGAAACAAAATTTTGTTTCAGACTAGTTGCTTTTTCATGCAACCACGTCATCCAACACTTCAGATTTTCTGCAAGAAGGCTGGCTGGGTTTTCTTTGCTTTCATTCTCAGTTTACATTATATTTATCGTATCAAAAATGTTCTTAATTAAGAGCTTTATATATGATGTCCAAATGCAAAGGACTCTACCTCACCATGTTTGACAAAGCTGCTGACAGGAGGCAATAAAAGGAGATTACAAAGGACAGAACTGTCACTGCCACCACTTTTCAGGAGTTTGAGAATGCATAGCCAAAGCCTTACTCTTCAATAATCTCTCTGAAACAGATTGTTCCCTCTAACCTATTATGCAGCCAAGAAAATATTAGCTGTGTCACTGGTGTGGAGACACTAGAAGGATCACCCTCTGCTGCCCAGAGATTCCTCTGCACTTGACAGACATTTGTGCCAGTAATGCCTACTGCAGGGATGGGGGAGGAAAAAGAAGGGTTTGAATATTAGGAAGCTCAGATAAACATATTCCTGGAGAGGCTTTTCTTATCACTATAGTCTGATGCAATAAATTTTACAAATGAGAGTGAGAAGGGAGGGAGAAAGTCAGACCATGATCCCTACCACCGACATCCCTGCACCTACAGATATAACAGATATAATTTTCAAGAGAGCATGAATAAGTACGGTACAAAAAAATGTATCTTTCAGTTTGACTAAGTTTGTTTTATACAAGGACTCTCATAAACACTGCCTAGCTTCCAACAGATACAGCTTTACTGTAAATTTTTTTGCTCCTAAGACACTTATGCACATGCCTCTGCCACCTGATTTGAGACAGACACTTGGATGTCTGTACCTTTGTCCCTGCTGATAACTCTTAGCAACACTTCAGGCGTTTCCCTGGCTGAGGCTGGAGAAGCTCCTAGACACCCACTGCCTTGGCAGATGGGGAATTCACTTGCTATTTCACCTGCTAGGCCTGGCCCAGAGGCATTTTGGAGAACACCAGCTGCTTTGAGCCTCTGCAAAACCCCACCACAGAAGTGTTGCAGAGGAGACCACCTTTCCCACGCTTGGTTCCCCTTATGAATGAAAAGGACCTGAAAACCCATAGGTATATTGACTCTTTGGTAAATGCTTGAACCAGGGTGTCTCCCAAATTATCTCCCTGACTCAAAATTGCATGGTAGCACATGTATTAATTCCAGTGGTTATTTAAGGGGTGAAACACACACATCCTCATTGCCTCTGCTGCAGGTCTAAGGTATCATACCCTCTGTCTCCTCCTTAGCTAGATGGGTAGCCATCACTAGCAGATTTCCTACTCTTCACATGAGCAGCAAAGAATCTAATATTTATAATGCAAACAAAATTGTATGTGCCACTGCTCTGCTTTCCAAAGGTGCTCCTGTACGTGCTATGACTGATTCCATTTATCTGTAATTTGAAAAATTAAGAGTTGAGTTGTGAAATTTGTCCAAAAGAAAGAGAAAAAACTCTGGGCTTTGCACTGAGGGTGTTGTATTATTGTAACTGAAGATGAAAAAACTTGTTGTAGTTGGGTTGGTAAGGACAGCCAGATGTAGCTATAAGTCTTCCAAACAAAAGAAGGCCAACGTTCCTCTAAAATTTTTGAATCCTTCTTTTGCTTCTTTCACTAGGAAAGCAAAAGAAAACATGAGAATTCAAAAAGTGCATCTAAATTCACAGTGAAATGAAATCCAGAATTGCCTCACTTTATAGCTGATCACAGAAAATAAGCTGAAATAACAGTATTTGGAATAAAAATAAGTATTGAAATAGGCAGTATGGAGTAAACTTTCCCTTTTTTCTTACTATCTCAGAAATAAGATACTTTACAAAGTGGTTGTTGCCTTTCAAGGAAAATCAGGTTCCAGCACTGCCATTTCTTTGTGACTTAGCAGAAAAAAACCCTCACAGGAACATCCAGCGAAGCAATCTGACTGTTTTCCAGCAGAGATAACACATGTTAATGGGGCAGTGCTCTCAAAAATGCTGAGAGCAGGTTGTATGCCCTGCTTTTATGAAACATACCTTTCAATCACACAGCTTCCTTTCATGCTGCTTTGGCCATGGCAGTCAACTGAAAATCGTGCCAAATGGATTAGAAGAATAGAGTGACATAGACCCAACCTGAGAAGTGACTTTTTGAGCTATTTAGCAAGAAATGGAAGGTAGGATTGTAAAGATAACTGAATTTAGTATTTCAAAGTTGTAATTATAAATGATGAGTGCACTTGGAAAATGGAAAATACTTTGAGGGAATCATCTGTCAGAGGAGGAAGAGAAGAGTGACCCAGCAAGAGCACAGGTCTCAGTGAGTTACCCAAAAATGAAAATAAGTGCAGGAGGATACAAATGACAAATATCTAAAAGACACTGACAAGGAGAAAGGGAATTACTCTTTCTCATTTGTCCTTGTCCCTCCCATCTAATTGCCTTTTTACACTGGCTTCCTTGCTGGGCTGTGTCCTGTCCTGGGCAATGTACCCAGGTGGCCAAGAAGGCAAATGGCACCCTGGCCTATATCAGCAATAGTGTGGTCAGCAGGACCAGGCAGTGATTGTCCCCCTTGGCACTGGTGAGGCCACACCTCGAATCCTGTGTTCAGTTCTGGGCCCCTCAGTTCAGGAAGGACATTGAGGGGCTGGAGCATGTCCAGAGAAGGGCAACAGAGCTGGGGAAGAGTCTGGAGCACAAGTCTAATGAGGAGCAGTTGAGGGAGTTGGGGTTGTTTAGCCTGGAGAAGACGATCTTGGGAGAGACCTTATCACTCCCTACAACTTCCCGAAAGGAGGCTGTAGCCAGCTGGGGGTTGGTCTCTTCCCCATGTAACAAGGAATAGGACGAGAGGAAATGGACTCAAGTTGTGCCAGTGGAGGTTTAGATTGGATATTAGGAAAAAATTATTTTAAAGGGTTGCCAAGCATTGGAACAGGCAGGCCAGGGAAGTGTGGGAGTCACCATCCCAGAAGGTATTTAGAAGCTGTGTATCTGTGGCAGCTGGGGACATGGTTTAATGGTGGACTTGGCAGTGCTGGGTAAATGGTTGGACTGCATGATCATATAAGTCTTTTCCAACCTAAATAATTGTATGATTCTAATGATCTGATTTTTTTTTTTACTGTTGCTTTTCCTCTTGATGCCAGGAAAGTGAAACACAGAAATACAAGATACTAAAATCATGTCAGAAATACAAATCTGGTAAACAGTCTGATGGAATCTAGAAGAGAAGTGAAAACACAAACATATTCAATAATGTTGTATATACTATAGATAACACTATGTAAACAATAGAAATTATATACAGTATAAAAAATAAATGTATATCACTAACCCGTGCTCTCTGCAGCTTCTGTGCTGGAGCGCGAGGTGCTGCCATCTTCCAAGAGCATCTCCTTAGCGAAGCCGCTGAGCAGGATCAGCCACACACGCTCACACGCTCACACACGCGTGCACGCACAAACGCACGGACAGCGCCAGTAATATGGGTCGGCAGCAAAGAGGCAGGAAGGGTCCCTGTGTGGGTTTCCACGGGAGCTCTTTAACGCATCCACACTGTGATATGTTACAGAGGCGAAGACCGAGAACAATGCAAAGCTCAGGTTTAAGTACGGGAGCAGGGCGAGCACCACGGCCCAATGGTCGGATGGCATGCGGCGGTACAAAGCCGGGACTAGGGAATGGGAGCCAATGGGGGAGCTCCGGGGGAGTGGTGAGGGGCAAATGCCAATGGGGGGAACCTGGAGTGGAGAACTTTCTAGGGCATGAAACATATAAGGTAGCAAGGGGGTGGAGGGGCCGACGGCCAACCAGGAACACAGAACTGGGGTACATTAACATAACAGAACAAAACATTCTGGGAGAGGCTTCTCTTCTCACCCTAACCCTGACTGAAGTCTGTGGTACTAGGGACTGTCTTACCCGAGACTTCTCTCTGTGCCTTGTACCACAGGCTAACTGATCATCACAGATATATATGTGTAGTTTCGGTTATTAAATTCTAGATTAGAAATAGAAAGTTATGGAAAGCAAGCTATTACGAGAATTCAAATGAAGCAGACTCACAGATGTGTAAAGCTTTTTTTCCAATGGACATTTAAGAAGAATATTATTAAATAAATCAGGACTATGCAGTTCTTGCAAGCAAAGGCCCATTTATCACAGCAGGACTTAAAAACTAGAACATCAGTGATAACCTCTGGAGACAGTTCAAAATAAATGAATAAACAGAACTAATCCGTATGCTTTTGTTCAAATGTGAATCTTGCAGTGTTAAATAACTCAGGGTAGTAAAAACCAGTGATTCCCATCTCAGTGCGTCTTCAGGGGAAATCTGTGTGAGTTCTTGACAGGCACCCTCAGGCAATTGGGAGAAATACATGTTAGCACAGCTTGGTCCATCATGTGCACTGCTGAAGTGCTGGAAAGGGAGTGACCCCTGAGGAAAAGAGGTTGGAAGGGAGCAGGGCTGGCATTGTTGGACACAATACTGGGAGAGCCAGAGGTCTATTTAAATACCAGAACTCGTATCAGATGGCTGCTTGTGCCTACTGAGAAGTGCTGAATGCCCTGGTGGATGCACGGTACGGGTTTTCCCCAGGGGGATCTCTCAGCAGCTGTGCTCTGCAGTGATGCCTGGGCGAGTTGGCAGATGGGGAAGGAATGAAGTTTGCTACCAGCACAATCAGTTCAGTCTCTTTATGAAGGTGAACAGGGTAAGACATGGTGGTACTTTTAAATTAGGAAAGGAGTTTTAATTCCAGTAAAACTGTTACTCGATCTTTCACTAATCTTTACCAGATCCACCTTAAAAACAAACCCAGGCATTCCTGGTTTCCAACATAGGGAAATCTGTCCTTGTTCTCCACTACCCACACATGCTGGTTTCTCATTTCAGTATAAAATGAGAAATAGAGTATGATTTCATTTCACAAGAGCATTATTTTTTCTTAGGAAAAACAAAGAGACATCAGAAAAACCAAATAGGATAAAAACAACCAGGCACAATACCACTTCAAAGCCAGGAAAAAAAGTCACAGCACAGGTGGAAAGAGAGGCGGACAGTTAAAACTCTCCACAGCTGAATCCAGTGAGGGACATAATGCAACGGGCTTTTTCAACTGTATCACCAGCAAAAGAAAAGCAGAAAAATATGGGCCTGCTGAGGAATTGTACAGGAGACTTGGTGACAGAGGAAATGGGAAAAGCCAAGCTTGATGCCTTCTTTCCTTGGTTTTTATGGGTAAACACAGTCTTCAAGAATCCCAGGTTCCCAGAGCCAGTGGGAAGGTCTAGAGCAAGGAAGACTCACCCTCTATGAAGGAGGACCAGGTCAGGTATCATTTCAAGGAACTGGACACATGCAAGTCCATGGGACCTGATCTGATGCACCCATCAGCGCTGAGGGCATTGACTAATGCCACTGTACGGTCAATCCTGACCATCTTTGGAAGGTCATGGCAATTGGGAGAGGATCCTGAGGACTAGAAGAAATGTGAGTTCTGTCTTCAAGCAGGGTAAGAATGAGGATTCAGAAAATTACAGGCTGGTCAGACACACTTTCATCTCTGGGAAGGTGATGAAAAAAGACAGTGTCCTTAATATCTTCTTTGCCTTGATCTTTTGCAGTAAAACCAGACCTTAGAAATAAAAACCAGACCTGGGATTGGATGTGGCTTCCTCCTCAAAGGGACAAGAAACTATAAAAGACCTAATATTACACCAAGTAAATGGTCACTATAGTGTCCATGTCTCAAGTATAAATAAATATTTAAATCGAGGAAACAAAAGGTTGTATAATGAATATTTTTAAAGATAACTTGAACAAGTACAAAAATGCATTATGTCACACTGACTTTTCAAGATAGAGGCATAATTCTATTCCACTCCACCCAGGCAGTCCCTTAGAATTTACACTCATATATATATATATATATTTTTTTTTTTTTTAAATCTGAATATAATATAATGTATAGGAAAATTTTTGCTTTAGGCCATTCAACAACACCCAGGA